>JAOTOM010000582.1:0-19626 GCA_034440615.1 Ashinkailepas kermadecensis
GCAATAATCTCATTTTCCTCAAATAAAAATACTTCAAGTAATAATCTCCTGAAAGCTAAATCAATTCTGTAATATTAAATTCCCTTTTTTAAAGGCGAATTATTCAAGTCCCAAAATATTTGTATATGACTGTCCTATTTAATTCTCATCTATTCCTATAATTAAATTATTTCTTCTAAGTAGGTGCCATCATATTTTTAGAGTGCATTGAGAGTTCTGTATAATACAGTTGAATGTAAGCTTCATTTCAACAACAATGTTCTATTTACTCTAAGTTAACTCATTTGTCCATCTTAATTAATTAAGCAACTATAAAATTATTTATAATCTCCCCTAAGAATGGTTTGATGTTTTCTCAAACCATGAGCTCGTATCTCGAGCCGTATTTAAATAATACCGTTGGCTGGCATTACAACTTATTTAATCAAGTTATCATTTTCCAAAATTATTCCACTCATATTAGGCTTTACTAATTATATGTTTCAATTTCTGTATCAGAGTCCACACAATAATTTACAAGTATCAGAGTCCACACAATAATTTACAAGTATGGCATACGAAGATCAGCAGACATAAATGATATTATAAATTATACAACACTTTCTAGTAGTGCCAAAATTCAAACAGGTGTTTTGGCAGGATTTCGGGAATGCCCGGGCTCACGGTTTTTACTTCTGAGAAGGCTTCAGATGTGAAGACGGCTGCAGTGGTGAATTTTCATTGAAGCCTCTGGCTTCCTCTGGTACAGCAGTCGGCTGGTGACAGCAGTTGATCCCCTTTCTGATGATGACTTCCTGTTTCTGACTCAGGCACCATGATTAGATTCAATCCCTGAATTATTGGCAATTTTTCAGGCAGAGCTTCCATCTCAGTCACGAACACATCAATTGTAGAAATCGGCCTGGCTTACCAGTTTCAATTATCCCGGAGTCACGGCATCATTGTAAAAGCTGTTTTTCTACTCCCTCTGTACTGTGGGTAAACCTTCCTATAACCATTCTCACGTAGCCAAATTGAAGGTTTACCCAGTACAGAGGGGAGTGAAAACCTTTTTAAGCAAAAAACCAATCAATTGGCAATCAATCTGAAGTAACCGCTATATGAAGAACTCTTGGAAATTCTACCATTGTAAGCAGGAACGTCACCGTGAAATTGTCCAAGGAGGGGGCGGATTTTGCGAAGAGTACCACGACTACACCAAATGTGTAATGTCCTCGGAATTCGCCACTTTATTTCGAAAGGCACCGTTATGCTTTCGAAAGAAAGAAGTTTTCAATTTTATTTCGTCTTCAAATCTTCATGGTGGCCGGATCGTCGATCCGCTCTCACCTCGTTGTATGCAAGCATGGCACCGCTTATCAACCAGGAAAGCATACCGACTCAGCAACATCTAGATGCAGCATGTCAAAATGCATTGAAAATATGATTCAGCAGTGGTCAAGGAGGCGCGGGTGACCGCTTCTGATGCAGCCTGCAGACCATCTAATGGTCCGTACACACTCGCAAAGGACCGTACATGTTCGTCAGGACCCGCAACACTCGGAAAGGCCCGTAGACGTGCGCAATAGCCCTCACCTGGCATGACCACAGGGTCAACGTTCAAGTCAATGGTCCAGGTGTTGTAAGCGCCCGTAGAGGCGTAGGTAAGGGCCCGTAGAAATCAGTAAGGGCCCTGGATGGATTTTTAGTGCTTCTCGCAGGCATTCATGATCTTCGCAGAAGTTAACTCCTCAGCCCGTATAGGGGGCGTGCAACTCCTCTGGCAAGGTTTCGTGTATTCTCCAAACCGACGAACGGATCACTCTTAGGATTTCAGTACCCTCTGGCAACTTTAATGACGCTCAGCGTAAACTTTTTGGAGGCATGTCAGGTCACAGAGTTATGAGGTCATAAAAGGGAGCACCTCCGAGCAGTTTTCAACAAATACGTGATTATCGCACCTAAACATGACATTGTTGCCTTACATCGACTGGTATTATGCGTGTTTTGGTAATGCAATTCGAAATGCCCAGATGGGTTCCCATTGGAAAATAATGTTCAAAAACGGTGACCTCGCTGACCTCGTTTGACCTTTCGACCTTTTTTTTAGCTGACCTACGGTAATTTTTCGTGCCGGAATTCGAATTCAGCGTCCATTTTTACCCTGAGGAACTTTAAACTTCGAAATTGGAACCACTTCAAAAAAGTTGATATTTGTAGTCATGGCTTTGACTCATTTGGTGCATGACATATTGGTCCGATCACATCGTGTCACATGTCGTTGCTGGGCCCGCAAGGTCCCAATAAACATGTTTCCGCCATGTCGTGCGTATTTAGACAGTAGTTTCGATATAACTGACGATTTTCTTCGGAAAATACCCCCAAAATCAATTAGACTTTGATCTGACCTGAAGGTCAACCATTGACCTTAGAAGTGTCATACTGAATTCCAACCGCGAGATCTACTAAAATCATCACTTTCGTATTTGGTTCGTTTTCGTAACATGCACGGTTTTTTGAATCGCCAGGTCGCACCAACCCCCTCCCTATACGACCGAAGGTGGTAAAATGCCGAATACTGGCGAGAGGGTTAATAAGGGCCCGTGGACGTTCGTACGGATCCGTATAGGTACGTTCGTAAGGGCCCCAAGAAGTTTGCAAGGGTCTGCAAACCTTTGTAACGGCCCGTAGAAGTTATGGGCCCGACAATAGCCTCAGTAGCCATAAGAAGTCCTGTTGGCCTTTCTATCCCCGCCATGGTGATCCAGAAGTACGAGCTCACCTTACGACGGCTTTACCAACTACCGGGTTGCATTTCGGCAGAAGGCTCCGTCGTAAATATCTCCAAGTACGGGCTCGCAGACGTTCTCAGGGACCTAACAGCCTGGGTGGAACAAGGAAAGGATTCATTGACGTCTTAAACCCCTACGCCCCTGTCCTCCAGGGCTCTGGGTCATGGGCATAACCACTGGAGGGGCTTGGGGGGACATGTCCCCCCACCCAACTTCTGAGAAGTGGCGATTTGTCCCCCTCAATTTCTTTCGTGTCCCCCAAGCCTCAGCTACCTGGGCATGATCGTCGTAAATTATGTTTTTTATTTTTTAAAAAAAAAAATATATAAGCAAGATAATCACAAAATCTCCGAGTGGTAAATCATTAAACGTTTGAAACTTCTGCTTCCAGGCCATTCTTGAATAACATGAACCGTGGCCATCTTGTGACTTCGCTTGGGTGGAAAATTGTGCCTTGCGAAGGAACAAATTTACATTATTGCAAGGCTTTATACGTCTTAGGTTGCAGTCCCCTGCACATACACCGGATATATCTTGAACAAACGTGATTCTGGATATCCTTGGGTATCTTCAAGACCATAGAGGAGAGTCATGGGCAGCCTTAAGCACGTACGTCAAGTTAACGGGGTATTCGTATTCGCATTCAGCGACGAGTTCGCCAGGGAGTCAGTATTGGCATTGGCATTCAGCGACGTGCTTATGATCGTTCGAATAAATTACCACAAATGCTTCGGTTTGTACTACGCTGGAACTGCAACGGTTTGTACTACGCTGGAAGCAACTACATAGGTCTTACATGACCACTTTAAGGTAAATGTCCAACGCAAACCGGGTTCTTCGGTCGCCTCCCCACCTTTTCCGCTTTCATCCTAACCTGCCCAAATCTGGTATCAAGCGTTAGCCTGTGGTGAACAATCGTGTAACATTTCAAACCGGTACATGTCTAGGTAAAACTTGAAGGCAAAAGGTTAGCTTGATTTATCAGATGGCGATATTGAAGCGATATCGACCGAACGCGAGCTTCGGTTGCTACCGCTCCAATTTCCATCAAATGGCCATCGCTCGACGTGTCTTGTTATACGGTATTAGAAAGCTAAGCAATCGAATTGTTTTTCAATGGCAAAGGCGAAGCTGATCGGCTCAATTTTTTCCGTTTTCGCTCAAACCTATCCAAATTTGGTATCAAGCGATAGCTAGTGGTTAACACTCGAGTCAAACCGGGACATGCCAAGGTCAAAGGTTTGATTGAGTTCTTCAATGACTTCGCGTTTCGTCGCTATGGTTCACATTTCGGGAAATGGGTGCCATTCTACATCGTTTGTTGTGCGGTATCAGAAAGTTGATGATTCCAAACAATCTCGACCGGTCAAAATTCAAGTTGGTTTCTCCGGTCGCCTCGCTTTTTTTCGCCCAGGCCTACCCAGATCTACTATCAAGCGATAGCCCATGGTGAACCCTCGAGTAACATTTTGAAGCCTGGATATGTCAAGGTCAAACCTCAAAGTCAAAGGCTAGTTTGAATTGTTCGAAGCCCTCACGACTCGTCGCTATGGGTTCAATTTGCACCAAGTGGGTGGCATTCGACGTGCCTTGTGCCATGTTATAATGTTACGAAATCGAACTAATTTCAAAGATCAAAGATCAAACCGATTTCTTCGGTCGCCTAGCATTTTTTCGGCCTAACCTACCACATCTGGTATCAAGCAATAGCCCGTGGTGAACCACGAGTAACATTTCATGTCCGGACATGTCGATGTCAAACCACAAGATGGAAGGATAGCTTAAATTGCTCGAAGTCCTCGCGCCTCGTCGCTATGTCTTCGATTTTCATCAAATTGGTGTTACTTGACGTGCCGTGAGGTACTCTAGCAAACTGTTCAGAAATCACATTAATTTTAAAAGTCAAAGGACGAAATCATTTCTTCAGCCGCCCGAGTTTCTTCGTTTTCTCACAAGGCTGCCCATGTTTGCTATTAAGAGATAGCCCGTGGGCAACCCTCGAGTAACATTTCAACCAGGGACATGTCAGGTCAAGCCTCAGGGCTAAGGGTTAGTTTAGATGCTTCATTCCTCACGTTTTTTTTCGCTATGGATTCAATTTGCATGTTGTTGGTTTCATTCGACGTGGCTTGTCGTATGTGATCAGAATGTTCATATATCTAAATAATTTCGAAGGTGTCGAAGGTCCGGTGTGTGTACAATGATTCAGTGTAATAGGAATATAAGGATCAAATCTCTTTATGTTTGCAGCCGTTGTGATAGGAGGCACTCATATCCTATGTGACTCGTAATCTGCTCGTCGTAACCTGCTCGGACGGCGCTATCATCGCTGGTTTTTACTCATACTCTCACATCGCTGTTCCGGACATATAAAAGATAGAACTTTTCAACTTGTCTGCTTTCCTCTTAATGGTTCAATGGAAGTTGTGAAATTTGCAAGAGAAGTCACATTTGAATGCGCACGATTTTATAACTAGCCGGAGTTCATAATCGCGAGAGAGCAATCTTGTAATCATGGATGGATCAAGGGATTGTCACGGGGGCACTTGTCTGGAGGGGCGCCATTTCTGTGGAGCGGCGCCACTGCGAAAACACCTGGAGGGGCGCCCCTGGCTGAAAAAAATAGAAAGGATGTGTTGCACTCGGTCCTTCCCGAAGGGGTGCCTTTCCTTCCAATAGGGTGCCTTTTTCTTTCATAGGGACGTCTCTGGCTGAAAAAGTTCAGCGGGTACACCGAAATCAAGCATGGGAAAGGTTATTGTATTCCTATGTTTACTACAATAAAGCCATCGTCGAATATTTTCTTGTTTTTTTCCTGCTACAAGGGGGCAACGTTTAACGTACTTTCAGCGTTGCTATGCATTGATTTTGAACACGGGCTCAACACATACGACATAAACCTAGATGTTCATAGGCAGTGATAAGGAGTGAAACTTGCTAATTTTGGCAGACCATTTTGTCCCCAAAATGTCATTTTAACGATGGTAAATCTGAAAACCAGAAATTGAAAATGAAGTGGCTAAAATACAAGGATTTTCTTTTGGGGGGGGGGGCTACCACTCCATCCTGTTTAAACTTCCCGCGTCCCTGGTTTGTTCTCCCCCCCCCCTCAATTTCGAAACCGTGGCTGCACCCATGCTCTGGGTGTTACCGCAGTCCAAAATCCATAGTGATCAATTGTTCCATGTCGACAGGAGTCATGCGTAGCCAGCTCGCTGTACGGCCAATACTATGTGTCCGACTGAGGCACGCAAGGCAGGAACAGTATACACCCGTATTTCTCCCTTCACAGCTACAGAGCAAGTTGTCACGTGACGACCGCAGATGCAACTTACTGCCCGTTAACACTGGGCCGCGGTCATCGTCTAGATATGTTGTGACGGAACGCCTGAAAGTGAAGCGGTGCAGCGTACCTTCCAATGGTGCTGTGAAGTGGCACAGTCCATTTTCCCAATGACTATCCATGTCAAACCCTCCGTGGAAGACAATTTGAGAACGGATTGTACCTACCATAGGCATAGGTTTAGGTTTCTGAAAATTATTGAGAGTGTGCAATACGCGAAGGTAATGGGTGGGCCCAAATGGATTGAGGTGCTAGCACACAGGGTCCCATGTTAAAAGTTGAAGCTATTGGGAGGGCAAGACCAATATTATTTTTCTTGGGGGGTGGGGGGAGGTAGTGCCCTCCCAAAAGCATACAAAGCTACATCCTGGTGCCTACATGATGCTGGTGAGAGATCGGTCGTACCTTTATGTTCGACATGATGAGTTAGCTGACTGCCACCTGTTGTGGTGCACAAAAACATCTTGCCACTTTCTGGTTTCACTTTGTAATCAAGTCCACCATGCTTCTATCTAACACACCCGACGGCCCCGACAGTGCGCCCGCGGCACTAGGGTTGATGGCGGTACTCACACGTGCACGACGACTGGAGTACATTGTACCCATGCTGTTCTAACTACACAAAATCTGGCTCAGCAGAGTTCGTCCAGCTGAGTCAACCAGATACACCGTCTATACATTACAACGCACGACTCCAGACAACTGAGGTGCAGGTCGTTGAAAAGTATCTGCAGCTCTGATCCTAACTACACCCAGGCTGTTACGATCGTACTTTTCCATGGTTAACACAAAAATAATGCGCCCAGAATACATTGTGGGCTGCTACTCGGGGCTCAGCTCACATCAGCAACAGGGATCCACTGGCAGGTCGCCATGTCTTGATATCGTGCCAATGTTTTGTTGACGATCGAACACGTTAATATCGGTCTGTCCAGGTAGTTTCCTTAATGATGTTCTGTCAAAGAACTCTTGGATTGTTCAATCGTGACGCCTGGTGCATTTCTACGCCGCACTGGTATTTATTGCATGCAAACTCGGTAGAACTATAGCGCCATATAGACGGTACTCGCCATATAAACGGCCCTCTAGAGGGCACCGAACCTCGCAAAAATAGACAGGACCCTGAAACACGCGTTGTAGCACCAATTAAGCACACCGGGAGCTCTAAAAAATCAGGAGGCCCTCAAAGTACACCGTGGCCATGCCATCACATAAGGGCCATAAAAGCAGGCTGGACCCGCAAAAAGCAGCATGGTCCCAAAAAGGAAAAAAAACGACTGCACTAAATAAACACATCGGGGTCTTCGAAAACGTAGCTTAAAAACGTCGGTGTACAAAAAAAAGCAATAAGCCCTAAAAAGAGCCGGGGTGGTGGAGTGTGCTGGATGTGTGTGGACAAGTGTACTGGACCCTTAACAGAAATGGATTGGAGCCCTACAATCAGACGTGTTGTTTTGCACAATTTTTGTAGGGGCATGCCCCTCCCCAATGCTGAATTTTGCCCATCCAATAGTGAATTTTGCCCCACCACCACCTCCATTATGAAATGGAAATGGGCATGCAGCAAAAAGGATAAAACTGCGGGCTGCGATCGAAGCGGGAGCCCTGATGGCCCCGCCGATGGTCCCACCGATGGCCCCGCCGATGGCCCCCGCCGATGGCCCCGCCGATGGCCCCACCAATGATCCCGCCGATAATCCCACGAATGGTCCCGCCTATGACACCGCCGATGGCCCAGGAATAGTAGTGACGTCCGACCGTTTATTCCGACCACTTATTATACCGACATCAATCCTGTAGCAATTTGGCCAAAAATGGAATAACTTGGGAAAATTTCACCACAGAACTGGGGGACAGTTGTGAAAAGTTTCTTCAGAAAGTTCCTTCATCCGTGGCATGGTTTCTTTACTTAAACAAGAAAAATTCAAATGTTCACTTTGCATACATACCTATGCTGTATTTTATACGCAAATTGATGCGTAAATTAATGGCACAGCAAGAGCACACTGGGGCAGAGCTTGAGTGCATTTCACATGGACGGATTATGGCATTCTGGTACCAAGTGCCATTTCCGTTCTCGTTCCTGTTGTGGTTTCAATTCAGGTTGGCCGTGTTAAATACGTTCCGCCCTGATTCCCCTGCCAGCGATATTGATATGCAGATCCCGAGACATGAGCCACCAGTTGGCCAGTTTCCTGTTATTATAGCTGGCTGGTTCTAAGTCAGGAATCAACAATAGATGGCCTATTGGACTGATACCTATAAATAGGTATCCGTCCAATATACCGACCAACGACAGAACAGCCGCTCAGGCAATCATCTGACATAGTCTCTCCCGATATAATGCCATAAATACTCCTAAACATCCACGTTTTGTGCCTATTAAACCAATCGCTATATCCGGTTATTCCCGGCAGTCACAGTCAAAACTCAGCCATGACTTCACGAAACATATTGCCAATCGGCATCTAGTGAGTCAACCCTTGAAATCGGTTAATCAATCCCGTTGCCTGTAATTATGCGGTTTCTAGTGGTTAAACTTGTTGTTAACATGGTTTTGATCGTATTTTCAACCACATATAACTATAGGCCATCCATTTGGGTTTCCACACGAAGTGTCACAATTCATTCATCAGCAGCACGGGATTAATGGAAAAGTTCTAGGCTGGATTGAATTCATGGTTCAGGAGAAGGAAACAAATGTAGTGTGTTTCCTTCACTGGATAAATGGATACCAATGGATCACATGGAACAATGGATATCGATCTGAATGGAAGAATCTTGAGTGTTGTGCTACGTTCCAGGTCTTCTTCTCTTTATAATCTTTGTGAACAACATTGAGATAAGGCTGAGGAAAATGCTGCTTAAATTTGCTCATGATATCAAGGTGGTAACAATGGCTACACAGCCGGTCCCCTGAATGGATCCGGCCGGTCGGTCGGTCCTCCAGTCGGCGGCCTATTTGAGGCCGGCCGGCCGGCCGCCCAGCGATGCTTCGCCTGTGCGCTTATCAGTGAAGTGGGGTCATTAGCAAGTGATAACACACATGCCAAATCTGACGTCCCAGGGTGTGCGGTGCAGAAGGCAAGCTTCAGCAGGAGGAGGGGAGAACAGAACGATAATTTGCACCTATCGCCACGTTTCGACGGGAAAACTCTAAACTGTAATGCATGCAGGGCTAACCTTAGGCGTTTGTAATGACTCGCAAACATGCATAAGGGCCTATTGGTGTCTGTAAGCGCCCGAAGACATTCGTAAGGGCCCGCAAATATCAGTAAAGGCCCGTGGAGGTTCATAGTGGTCCGCAGATATTCGTGAGGGCCTTCGTTTTTGGTTTCGTGTGGCGCGTCTTAAGGGCCTGACAACAGCCTAAGTGGCCATAAGAAGTGCTGTTGGCCCTTCTATCACCGCCATGGTGATCCCGTAGATGACTAAGTATGGATTATTAGAGTTCTCTGGGACCTGACAACAGCCTGGATAGAACAAGGAAAGGATTGATTGCCATCGTAAGCCTTTCCTCCCTTGTCTGTGTTACCGCAAACCAAAATCCAAAGTGATCAATTGTTTCTTGTCGACAGAGGTCCAGCGTAGCCCGTTCGCTGTTTGTTCGACTGAGGCACGCAAGGCAGGAACAGCATAAGTCCGTCTTTCTCCCTTCATAGCTGCAGAGCAAATTGGCACATGACGACCGCAAATGCGATTTACTGCCCTTGAACACTGACCCGTGGTAATCACCCCGATAAGCTGTGAGGGAAGACCTGAAAGTGAAGCGGCGTAGTATATCTTCCAATAATGCTGTGAAGCGGCACATTCAATGTCCCAATGACTATCCATGTCGAACCCTCCATGGAAGACAATTCGAGCGCAGATTATGCACACCACAGGCTTAGGTTTCTTAAAATTATTGAGAGGGTACAATATATGAAGCCAATGAGCGGGCCCAAATGGATTGGTGAGCATACCACATGGGGTCCCATGCAAAATTGAAATTATTGGGAGGGCAAAGCCAACATTGGGGAGGGGAGGGCAAGTGCCCCACCCCCCGATAAAAAAACAAAAAAAACATCTAAGGCTACACCCCTGGTGAGACGCTGGTGAGATACATGACGCTGGTGAGAGACCTGTCGACCTTCATGTTCATGACAGGATGAGTTAGCTGGCAACTACCTATTGTGGTGCAACTACAACATCTTGCCACTTTTCAGTTTCACTTCGTAATCAAGTTCACCTAGCTTCTAACCAAAACACCCGACGGCCCCGACAGCCTGCCTGCGGCACCAAGTGTGGCGGCGGCACCATCACATGCACTACGACTCGAATTCCATGAGACCATCAGTTGTACGCTCCTGCTGTTCTAACTACACAAAATCTGACTCAGCAGAGTTCGCTCAGCTGGGTTAACCAGCTGAGCGAACTATGTATTCCTATAAACGTCTCCAGACAACTTATGTGCAGGTCATTGAAAAGCTATCTGCAAGTCTGATCCTAACTGCGGCCAGGTTGCTACGATCATCCTTATTTATAATTAACACATAAATAATGTGCCCAGTGCACATTGCAGGCTGCTACTCGGGGCTCAGCTCCCGTCAGTGACAAGAGTCCACTGACAGTTCGCGCCATGCCTCTGTCTCATGCTAATTTTATGCTGACGATGGAACACATCATTCTGGGTCTGTCTAGGTAGCTTCCCTTAATGTTGCTCTGTTCAAGAACTCTTGCATTGTTCAATCGTGGCGAATGATGCATTTTTACCTGAAGTATCGTTCTCAGCTAGATACACTCCTCGCTGATATTTATTACATGCAAACTCTGAACACGATGACGAAATCGTCGTATAGACGGTACTCATGATGTTAACTTTCGAATTGCATTTAACCTCATTCTGATGATTGAGCTATGATAATCGGAGAAAAATGACCATAGAAGTCGAGGCAGGGGATTCAGTATTTGTCATAGGAAACATGTGTCCGGAGTGGCATCACTTTCAAAGTACTTGGAGTGACGCATTTGCCTTACGAGGGGTACCTCTGGCTGAAAAAAGTCGGTGGTGGAGTAGGTTCGAGCATTCCCGGAAGGGTCCTTTACCTGGCCGGAGAGACGCCACCTTCCTATGCTGGGGGGGGGGGCGTTCATGGCAATGTATACATATATACAGGGGTGTTGTTTTGCATGCTTTTAGAGGGGCATGTGCCCCCCATCCCAATATCAAATGAAGATGAGCATGCAGCAAAATGCACAATACTGCGGGCTGCGATCGGAGTGGGAGAACCGATGGCCCCGACGATAGTCCCACCGAGCATCGCAGACGGCCCTATCGATGGCCCCGCCAATGGTCCCACCGATGGCCAGGCCGATGGTCCCACGGATGGACCGCCGATCGTCCCACAGATAGTCCCACCAATGGCCCCGCCGATGGCTCCGCCGATAGCCCTGGATCTAGTGACGTCCGCCCGTTCACTCCGGTGACATGCCACTCAGGACGTTTGTTTCCAGGCGACTGACCGCCGCCGTTAACATCGCGACGATACCCTGTAGTGCTGCCAGCGAACTGATTTCCTGAGACACTGCGCCGACTGGCACCGTCTGCGCTGCTGAGTATCCTGCTGCCATTGCTGACACCAGGCGTGAAGCCGAGGCTTCTAAGAATCTGTCCCCATGACAATTCTGAATCCGCCCCTGGCAGAAGTCCTCAGCGCTGGCTGGGCCTCCGCACCGCGGACCTTGAATTGTTGAGCTTTGATAGTTACTCCTTGTGCATATCCTTGTCTTTTACCCGGTGCTACAGCATGGTGTATGGCCCATCATCCGACGCACAACCTTCAAAATGGTTGTGTTTCTGATATTAGTTTCTGATATATTCTGGCTACATGTGTAATAAATACCTACTTTTAAATTAACCGTGATTTATACTATAACGACTACTTTGCTTATTTCGCAGGCACGATTTATACTTGCGTGATGGCCACACACACGTATTTTACAATATGATACACATAGTACGTCCAAAACCGAGAGACATCATAAATGGATACTTTTTAGAACAGCTACAGAGACCCGCAAAATACTACAGAAGGAGCAAACTAATACACATGCAGTGCATTTAGTTCTCGATAATTTTAAACTGTATTATTTCGGTGATGTCGGCGAATCATACGGCCATACAGTGTTGCACATTTGATGTCTTGTACTGTACTTACATGGGTGAAAGGAGGTCCCCAGGACGAAAAGGAGGCCTTGAGTATCGAGTAAAGTGACGCCCCCAATACGTAGAACAGAGATTGGGAGGAGGCCCCCAGGACGAAAGAAGGAGGGCCCCAGGACGAAAAGGGGAGGCACCTCAAGGACAAAAAGGAGGCCCCCAAGACGGTAGAACAGAGATTGGGAGGAGGTCCCCAGGACGAAAAAAAGGAGGCCCCTAAGACATAGAACAGAGATTGGAAGGAGGTCCCCAGGACGAAAAGGGAGGCCCCTATGACATAGAACAGAGATTAGAAGGAGGACCCCAGGACGAAAAAGGAGGCCCCCAAGACATAGAACAGAGATTGGAATGAGGTCCCCAGGACGAAAAAGGGAGGCCCCATGACGAAAAGGAGGCCCCCATGACGAAAATTGAGGCCCCTGCGACGAAAAAGCGAGCCCTTAGACGTAGAACAGAGATTAGAGGGGGCCCTAGGAAGAAAAAGGAGGTCCCCAGGACGAAAAGGAGGCCCCAGGACGAAAAAAGGACGCCCCTAATACGTAGAACAGAGGTTGGGAGGAGGCCCCCAGGACGAAAATGAGGGCCCCCAGGACAAAAGGAATGCACCCAAGGACAAAAAGGAGGCCCCCAAGACGTAGAACAGAGATTGAGATGAGGTCCCCAGGAAGAAAAAGAGGCCCCCAGGACGAAAAAGGAGGCCCCTAAGACGTAGAACAGAGATTGAGGTGGCCCCCATGACGAAAAGGAGGCCCCCAAGACGAAAATGAGGTCCCCAGGACGAAAAAGAGGCCCCCAGGACGAGAAGGAGGCCCCCAGGACGAAACGGAGGCCCTAAGACGTAGAACAGAGATTGGGGAGGTGGGCCCCAGGACGAAAAGGAGGCCCCCAGGACGAAAAAAAAAAAAGGATGCCCCCAGGACGCAAAGGAGGCCCCCCAAGACGTAGAACAGAGATTGGGAGGAGGCCCCCATGACTAAAAAGAGGCCCCCAGGACGAAAAAGGAGGCCCCCCAGATTGAAAGGGATGCACCCAAAGACAAAAAAGGAGGCCCCCAAGACGTAGAACAGAGATTGGGATGAGGTCCCCCAGGACAAAAAGGAGGCCCCCCAGGACGAAAATGAGGTACCCAGAACGAAAAGGAGGCCCCCAAGACGAAAAGGAGGCCCCTAAGACGTAGAACAGAGATTGGGGAGGTGGCCCTCATGACGAAAAGGAGGCCCCTTAAGACGAAAAAGGAGGTCCCCAGGACGAATAGGAGGCCCCCAGGACGAAAAGGAGGCCCCCAGGACGAAGAAGATGCCCCATGACGCAAAGGAGGCCCCCAAGACGTAGAACAGAGATCGGGAGGAGGCCCCCAGGACTAAAAGGAGGCCCCCAGGACGAAAAGGAGGTCCCAGAACGAAAAGGATGCACCCAAGGACGAAAAGGAGGCCCCCAAGACGTAGAACAGAGATTGGGAGGAGGCCCCCAGGACGAAAAGGAGGCCCCAAGACGTCGAACAGAGGTTGGGAGGTGGGGCCCCAGGACGAAAAAGGAGGCCCCCAAGACGAAAAGGATGCACCCAAGGACGAAAAGGATGCTCACAAGACGTAGAACAGGGATTGCGATGAGGTCCCCAGGACGAAAAGGAGGCCCCAAGACGTAAAACAGAAATTGTGAGATGGCCCCTAGGACGAAAAGGAGGCCCCAAGGACGAAAAGGATGCCCCCAGGACGCAAAGGAAGCACACAAGACGTAGAACAGATATTCGGGGGAGGAGGCCCCCAGGACGAAAAGGGAGGCCCCTAAGACGTAGAAGCAGAGACTGGGAGGTGGCCCCCATGACGAAAAGGAGGCCCCCAGGACGCAAAAGGAGGCACCCAAGACGAAAATTAGGACCCTAAGACGTAGAACACAGATTGTGAGGTGGCCCCCCAGGACGAAAAGGAGTCCCCAGGACGAAAGAGGATGCCCCCAGGACGCAAAGGAAGCACCCAAGGACGAAAAGGATGCTCCCAAGACGTAGAACAGGGATTGCGATAAAAGAGGTCCCCAGGACGAAAAGGGAGGCCCCCAGGACGAAAAGGAGGCCCCCAGGACGACAAGGGAGGCCCCAAGACGTAGAATAGAAATTGTGAGGTGGCCCCCAGGACGAAAAGCAGGCCCCAAGGACGAAAAGGATGCCCCCAGGACGCAAAGGAAGCACACAAGACGTAGAACAGAGATTCGGAGGAGGCCCCCAGGACGAAAAAGGAGGCCCCTAAGACGTAGAACAGAGATTGGGAGGTGGCCCCCATGACGAAAAGGGAGGCCCCCAGGACGAAAAGGGAGGCACCCAGGACGAAAACTGAGGACCCTAAGACGTAGAACAGAGATTGTGAGGTGGCCCCAGGACGAAAAAGGAGTCCCCCAGGACGAAAAGGATGCCCCAGGACGCAAAGGGAGCACCCAAGACGTAGAACAGAGATTGGGAGGAGGCTCGCAGGACTAAAAGGAGGCCCCCAGACGAAGAGGACGGAAAAGAGGCCCCCCAGAACGAAAAGGATGCACCTAAGGACGAAAAGGAGGCCACTAAGACGTAGAACAGAGATTGGGAGGTAGCCCCAGGATGAAAAGGGAGGCCCCGAGGACGAAAAGGATGCCCCCAGTACGAGAAAAGGAGGCCCTCAGGATGGAAAGGATGCCACCTATACGGGCAAGAAGCCACCCAGGTAAGACGAAAAGGCTTCCGATGGGTGGCAGGATAGTCTTAATTTGGAAAACGAGGCCCCCAAGACGGAAGAGGATGCCCCCGCAATATAAAATTAAGACATGATAGGGAGATTTCTCCGACGCACATGAGGGGCCCCAAGACGGGTAAGAAGGTCTCCGCAGGAATGAGAGAAGGCCACCGAGACCAGCCAGATGAGGCCCATATTTTGAAGAGGAGGACCCTAGAATAGAAAATCTAGGACTGGGACGCAAAAGCACCCTGCTACACAGGATAATGAGGCTCCAAACACAGATAAGGAGGCCCCCCATGACGTGAGAGGAGGCCCCCTAATTTAATAAAGGAGTCACTTAGGAGAGGGTAGGAGTCCCCAGAAATCACAGAGAGTGTCAAAAATGGCACGGAGGAAACCAGGATTGCAAAGGAGGCCCTAACACCGGAAAGGAGACCACAGAATATGAGAGCAGGCCCTAAGACGGGAAAAGGAAGCCAGTGGATATGAGATGAGGTTTCCGAGACGCAAAAGCAGGCCCCAAACAGGTGAGGTTCCACCGAGATAGAAAAGGACGATCCAGAGACGTGGCAGGAGGCAACCTAATTGGGAAGAGAACGACACAAGATTGGAAATGAGGACCCCATGATGAACGAGGAGGCCCCTAAAAGGGGAGAGAAAGGCCATTGGATAAGAGAGATGGCTCTCAGGCGAAAAAGAAGGCTCGAAGACGGCTGAGAAGGTCCCCGGGAAATAACAAGGCCACTAAGATAGGAAAGGCTGCCTGTAATTTGGCAGAGGAGGTGCCTGGGAGAGAAGAGGAGTCCACCAGGGGGTCAAGAGACCACCCCTAAGATGGGTAAAGATCGAATCCACACGCAGAGCAGGAGGCCTCAAGACGTGAGAGGAGGCCCCTAATTTGAAAAAGAAGGCCTCTAGAAGAGAAATGAGGCATCTGTCGGACTCGAGAGGAGTCCCTCAAGAAGGAGTAGGTCTCCAGGACCAAATGAGACCCTGAAAACCGGAAAGAGTTCCCAGGAAATGAGAGGAGGCCCTTAAGATGGGAGTGGTAGCAGGTATGGAAGGAGGTGAGGGTTTCCAAAATTGAAGATCCCTCAAAACGAGTAAGGCTTTGCCATGATAAAGGAGGAGGCCCACGAGGCGTGGCAGGAGGCCCCTAATTTGGCAGAGAATGCCCTCGAAGATGAGAGGAAGCCCCATGCCTTGTTAAAGGGTCCCCAGAATGCAGAGAGGAAGCCCTCCAAGACGGGAGAGGATGACCATTGAATATGGAGGGGGTAGGACACACAAGGAGACGTCGAAAACCAGTAAAAAGGCTCTAGGAAATGAGACGAGACCCTTAAGACGCGACAGGAGGCCTATAATTTGCAAGAAGAAACCATTAAGAAATAGTAGGAGTCGTGTCTGGGTACTTTAAAATCACGATATGGGCCTCAAAAAGATCCGGCAGGGCCCCCGCAAATTATGCTGAACCTGGGGTACCAAAATTCACGCCCGGACCACGGAAAATCATGCCAGAGGCACGACAGGTCGTACCGTGCCCCAACAGTCTGATTGGGACCAAAACAAATGAAGCCGGAGCAACGAAAAACAATCCGGACATGGATAATCACTTTTGGGGGCCCAACAATGACGCCAAAGCCCCCAAAGTCGCATTGGACCCCAAAAAGTGTCGAGGCCGCTATAGCTCGCGCTATGGATCCAAGAAAATGACGTCGGGGCCCAAAAGATCACATTGGACTCAAAAAGTCGCGTCGCAGCCCTTGAAAATCACACTGGAGGCCCAGAAGGTGCACCGGGGCCCCAAAAGTTGCAACTGCCCCAAAAATAAATCTTTAACTGGGAATGTCACTCTGGGACAAAAAAAAACTCCTTCAGTGGCCTCAGTGCTATATCAAAGGGCAAATGCCCCCTCCATCCTGAGAGGGATAAGCTCCCAAGAATCGTGCCGGGGGCCTCAAAAATCGCGCTAGGACCACCAAAATTCGTGTCGGTCCACCAGAATTCGCGTATGGGTCTCCAAACAAATACGGCGAGCCCCGGCAATCTCGCTCCGAGGCCCGAAAAATTGCAACAGGAACCGCCAAAATCGCGTTGGGGCCACAGCTAAATACAACGCGTCCCACAAACTCGAACCAGGCACCTCAAATATCGCGCTCGGGACCCACAATTCCCATCGGTAGTCCCGTCGAGGCTATAAAAATTGGCGTGCTAGGGCCACACGTAAGCACAGTGTAACCACAAACACCGGATCGGTATCCGAAAAAATCAAACTGGATCCCTCCAAAATAAAGAGGGATTCCAACAACTAAATGCTCAGGTAAAAAAATGGCTCTGGAGCACCGAACATATTATCAGATGCCTTCACAAATTGCGTACGGCACCGAGAAACAAACCGGATCTCGAACAATCGAGGTGGGATACAAAAACATGGCGCCAAGGGCTCGAGAAATCAGGCCGGGATTCGGACTTTTAAAAAATCAGAAAGGCTTCACAAAATCGTATTGAGCCCGAAAACTGGGGTCGGGTCTCCGGAACCACGCGCCTGGAACCCGATTAGCCTCTCTGGGACCTAGAAACATCGTGACCGAAGCCCCAAAAAATTGTACTGGGGCCCCGCAACTGTGCGTCAGAAGCCCGAAATAGACACATCGGGACCCTAAGAGAGCACAACGGGGGCCGAAAATACAACTGGCCCCTCCAAAGCGCACAGAGTCTCACAAAATGCGACAGGGACACATGCGTTACAGCCATAAATATACATACCGAGAGGTCTAAAAAATACAACCCGGAAGCTCTCAAGGCACACAGGGGTCATGATAACGCACAACGGCCTGAAAAAGTAGTTTGAGGCTGCAAAAGGCAACATGGTTTCCAAAACAAACCGAAAGACCGGGCGCTAAATAAACACATCGGGGTCTTCGAAAACGCCCCCTGACACGTCAAAAAAAGCCTCGGTGCACACAAATGCAACAAACCCTAAAACGAGCAGGGGTTCGAAAAATGTTTTGAGGGGCCCCTAACAAACTGGATTGGAGCCATAATACACAATCATAGAGCAAGAAAGACGCAATGGGTCCAAAGAATGCTGAGGCAGGGCCTCGGTTCGGTACAATCTTGGAGGACAGCAGCAAAAGATATAAAGTGCATCGAAGCTCAGCGGAAACCGCATTTCATACCAACTACCAGAAAATGTGGGAAGTAGGAAACTAATGATCGAATTTAATCAATCGACTTTTCTCAGCGAACGCCCATAAGGAGCACTCCACCACGTCAAATATGGCGCAAGTGTATCATGTGGCAGCAATTAGCAAAACGCAGAAGGCCTCGAAGAGGCCGTAGCATCGCACGAAGTGTCGCGAATGCACTGAATACGAAAAGATGGGTGTGCACGTGCACTGACGTTGCCGTCGTGGCGACCGGGAATGCTGTGAACCTGGAATGCCTGAAATTGTGAAATTTTGTATTTTAAAGTGGTGGGTAATACATTTTAAATTGAAGTTGTGGGGGCCTCATACATCTTCCAAACACTGCTCGTTTAGGGCTTTGTTGCTTTTTGTGCACCGAGTATGTTTCTACGTGGCAGGCGTTTTCAACATCCCGATGTGTTTATTTAGCTCCCCGGTCGTTTTGTACGTTTTGGGGCCATGTTGTCTTTTGTGGCCCAGCCTCTTTTTCAGGCCCTTGTGCGTTCTCATGGCCCCTGTGCGCCTTGCGAGCTTGCAGTGTATTTTTTTGGGAGCTCCCGGCATGTTTATTTAGGGGCTGCAACGCATGTTTTAAGGCCCTATCGCTTTTTGCGAGCCTCTGTCGCGCTTTAGGCTGTTAGTTCGCCTTTTGGGCACCGTACTTAGGGTCCGGCTGTAAATTTGGGGCTTCTGATGCAACATTTGTGGGGCCCAGTACGATCTTTGGGCTTCGGTGTGATTTTTGCCTAGGTCCCAGCGCGACTTAGGTCGCTCTATGAGCGCTGTGGTACCGGAGACCCAACGCCAGCTTTCTGTGCTAACGCGAAATTTTGTGGATCTTTTCTGGGTTTTATGTCCGAATCCCGGCCTGATTTTGCGATACTCTGGCGCCATGCTTTTTGCATCCCACCTCGATTTTTTCGAGATCCGGCATGCTTTTAGGTGCCATACGCAATTTTTGAAGGCATCTGGAAAAAAAAATGTTCCGTGCTCCAGAGCCATTTTTTCCTGATCCGGACATTTATTTGTTGAATCTCTCCTTTTTGGAGGGCTCCAGCTTGAAGGTTTGGGATACTGATCCGGTTTTGTGAAAAAAAGTAATTTGGGCAGTGTGAGGTAACTTATCAAGGTACCAAAGGAAAACCTTAGAACTGGGTGGTAGAGTTGGGTGTGTTGAAATCCGACCAATCTATAAACCATAGTGGTAGATTAGGCTCCCTCCACAGAACAATTGGGTACATAACTAATTATATTATTTCGAAATGTCCTCTTTGACAAAATAGCGGTCGAAATCCAAAGAACTTTTTAATGGGCGTAGGTGCCCCCCCCTCTCCTGCAAACCTGCTTGCCCCTCCCGTTTGACGCAAATATAGGTAGGCCACTGGTCCCCTCAATAATTCTTCGAAACATACGCCCATGGGGC
>JAOTOM010000583.1:0-19742 GCA_034440615.1 Ashinkailepas kermadecensis
CTGTTCAGAAATTACATTAGCTTTCAAAGTCCAAGAAATTGGTATATCAAAGTCCAAGAGATACCAAATTATAAGACTGTTCTAAAAAATCACATCAAGACATACTTCTTGAGCAAATACTAAATGACTTATGCATTCACTCTATCTGTTGAATACCAGGGGAATACACATGTGTATGTGTGTGTGTGTGTGTGTGTGTGTGTGTGCGTGTGTGTGCTTAACCATATATAGGGTCTGTTCCGGCTACCTCATCCCGGAATAGGTTGAGCTTCGGCCAGTGGAGGTCTTCCAGGTCGAGGCGCGGGAACGACCGGAAGAGTTTTGTCCTTCAATCAGCTGTTGGCGGTGGTATGGTTGTAGTGCTATTTGGCGCTGATGTGCAAATTGGTCGCATTCTTGGTCCCTTGCTTGGATCTTGCACGTGGCAGTGTCGATATTTTTATTAATTGATATACTTGCTTCCTGTTGTGAAAGCCCAATAGATCCTATTATTGCAGTACCTATTCGAGGATGAATAAAGTACGCTGCAAGCTATGTTTTTTATACCGACTCCGACCGGGAAGCTGACGCACCGTGGATGGCGATGGCTTGTGCTGCTTCAGGAGCTCAAAGCATTTATTCCAGGGGCGGATCCAGACATTTTCAAGGGCGGGGTAGGCGAGTTACACGTCTGGAGAGTGTCATTTTCCTCGGAGGGGCGCTGTTGCGGAAGTCCCTTCACGCTCCCGTTCAGAAGAATATTCATTAAGCGGGGGATGAATGCTCCAGTATGCGGGGGATGCTCCAGTATGCACTGGAGCATACTGAATGAACGTCTTTTACTCTGAGAGGGGCAACTTGGGACGAAACACCGTTTAGCGAGGGGCACTCGAGTGGTACGGTGTACTCGGCGTGTTACCGTTTGAGCAGTGGTGTTGCTCTCTGTATTTTTAGGAGCAAGTGCCGCATAATGTTGGCTTTGCAAGTGCCCCAATAAATTTAACTGCTAGCATTGGACCATAGGAGTGTGCCCTCCAATCCATTTGGGCCTGGCCACTGCCTTCATATATTTCCAACACTAATTTTCATAAATCTCAACGCCCGTGCGTCAGAGGGAAGCCACCTTCCCACGTGGAGTGCACACGGAGCTCCTCCATCAGCCACTGATACATACATGGATGCAAACAAAAATAATGGATGCATACCAGCAAGCATGCCTCCTCAAATGCATACAAATTGGCATGCGTGACTGAACCTACAATTTGCTCATAAAATTTAAGACACCCAGCTCCGATTTCCACTTGTGCATTGAATGCTCCCGAAATGCACTGGCGACAAAGTGGCGACACAATACATGGGTGACTGCTCATATCCATCACATATCCCTTGTCTCTTGGATTTCTTTAAAAAAAATATAGCTCTAAAATAAAGAAAGTGCGAATAATATAACCCAATGACTGTGCTCCTGGCCTAAGCCAGGTTAGAAACTTTATTTGATGCTGAACGCCACTGTTGCGCCCACGTTTGTCGTATTCCTTCCTCAACCGCCGACCGGCCGGATTAGGTTTGTATCATCCGGATGAGCGGGACGAGTGGTCTAGGGGTTAGATGCTCGTCTCACAATCGAAAGATTGTGGGTTCGAATCTCACCTGTCGCTACTATTCGCCCGCGACCAATCGGCGTGAGAGATTGGCGACGCTATATGACTCAACGGTCGACGTGTCGTAAAACCAATAACCATGACCATCATCCGGATGAGGGTTCGATGAGGGTAAACCAATTCCGGATGAGGCGCGGGAACGGCCGGTAGAAATTGACGCTAACCCTATTCCGGATGAGGTCGCGGGAACAGACCCATAGAAGCTGAAACACACCCAACCATAGTTCCTCTTACATTCCACCCAGCAACAAGCTTATGCTTAGCTGGATGGAGTTGTAGGAGGAGCCTAAGTACAAAAAATGCATTTCAAATTAGGAGTGCTCACTACCATCTCGTCACAAACTAGCTACTAACATTATAGTTTAGGCCTTAACTTCTTTTTGGGATGGATCTAGGGCCAGTCGTATGCCTCCGTTGGGTATGACTACTTACAGCATTCTTTATTGCTAGTTTTATTGCTTTAACACTGGGTGCTTTTATGCTTCATTATTTGTTTTCCATCTCTTAGCTGGGAGTGCCGCGACTTTAACCTTTATTTTATGGTGTTAACGTAAGTTGCTTGCAGTCGTTGGGTAAGGGGAGGGGGCACTCCTGGTCACCTGATCTTGGGTGGCGGACCGTTAAAAAAGAAAACATAAAAAAGTAAATGGTCAAGCTCATTTCTTCGGTCGCCCGCGTTTCTTCGTTTTCTCCCAATGCTACCCATGTTTGGTATCAGAGATAGCCCGTGGGCAACCCTCGAGCAACATTTCAACCCGGGACAGGTTAGGTCAAGCCTCAGGTCAAAGTTAGCTTTAATTTTTAAAAGTCCTCGTGTTTCGTCGCTATTGCTTCAATTTGCATTATATGGGTGTCATTCGACAGTGGCCTGCCGTACGGTATCAGAATGTTGAGATATCGAAATAATTTCAAAGGGGTCGAAGATCCGCTGTGTGTACAATGATTGAGTGTAATAGGAATAGAAGGATCAAATCTCTGTTTGTTTGTAACCGTTGTGATAGCAGGCACTCAGAGCCTATATGACTGGGAGCTCCCCAAGAAATCTCTGAAGGAATAGAAGGATCAAATATCTGTTTGTTTGCAGCCGTTGTGATAGCAGGCACTCAGAGCCTATATGACTGGGAGCTCCCCAAGAAATCCGTCATGACCTGATCAGTGGGCGCTCTCATCGCTGGTTTTTAATTTACGCTGCCACATTGCTGTTCTGGACATGTAATATGTAGATATTTGTCAAATTGTCCGCTTTCCTCTTAATGGTTCAACGGGAGTTGTCAAATTTGGAATAGAAGCCACACGTCAATACACACAATTTTATAACCAGCCTGAGTTCATAATCACGAGGGAGCAATGTTGTAATCATGGGCGGATCCAGGAATTGTCATGGGGGTGGATCCAGGGGTGGATCCAGAAATTGTCATGGGGGCACTTGATCCAGGAATTGTCATGGGGGTGGATCCAGGGGTGGATCCAGGAATTGTCATGGGGGCACTTGTCTTGAGGGACGCCATTTCTTTGGAGCGGCGCCACTGCGAAAGCACCTTGCCGCCGCTGGCGGCAAAATTCGAGAGGGCGGGATGCACTCGGTCCTTCCCGAACGGGTGCCTTTCCTTCCAAGGGGTCCCTTTTTCATAGGGGCGTTTCTGGTTGAAAAATTCGAGCGGGTACACCGGAACCTTTTCAGAGGGGTGCATATTTCCCGGCCTGAGGGACGCCACCTTCCACGAGGGAGCACATGCCTTTAGTGCCACACCCTTTATCCGCCCTGGTTGTCATTGCATCGAAATGTGTTCCCGTAAAACAAGAAAACATGGGGAAGGTAAGCAAGGAAAGCAGTATGTCCATTTTTACGACAATAAGACCATCGTCCAGTATTTTATGTTTTCCTGCTACAAGAGGGCAACGCTTAGCATACTTACAGCATGGCTCTATGGTGATGTAAAATCGGGCCCAGCACATACGACATGAAGCTAAATGTTCATAGGCAGTGATAAGGAGTGAAACTTGCTAATTTGTCGGATCTTTTTGTCCGCAAAATATCATTTTTAACCATGGAAAATCTGAAAACCAGACATTGAAAAAGAAGGGGCTGAATTTCTGGGATTTTTTTCGGGGGGAGGGGAGACGGAGCTACCCCTCTATCCTGTCCAAGCTTACCGAGTCCTGGTTTGTCCCCCCCCCCATTTCGAAACCGTGGTTACACCCATGATTGGACGCATTAGCTATGACAGACACAGCATTCTCTTCACGAAATAATTTAAAATCGAGAAGTGCCAGCTGAAGGCATAAGCGGCCCAGCTAACGATGTTAACGAGGCCGTTTATGTGATTTTAATAGATCATGATCAGGTTGAAGACTGAAAATATTACAAGTTGTATTTATATCTGGTACGGGCATAGCATGATTACTAGATACATGGTGCGACATTTGGCATATTATTGAGCACAGAATGGAACAAACTTTCGCGGTTTTACCTTAAATTTTGTTATCCTTAGATTCAGGATGGTAATGGGTATTGCCCGGTGTTTTAGCCATTGTTTTGTCTTCACCATGTTCTTATTCACAACTTCCAATGCAAACAGATCATGATAACGGGATAAAATGATTCATCTCCTGGGAATGAATGAGGTTTTCGAAGATGATGGGAGTTGCCATATTCATGGTTTGAACGGAATAAAATCCATGTCACTATTTTATGTGCAAAAAAACATGTATTATAAAACCGGTCTTTTGATCGGGCTTCAGTGCATTTTAACCGGTGCCCAGCCGGGCTTGGTACATCAGACCGGTGCCCAGCCGGGCTTGGTACATCAGACCGGTCCCCAGCCGGGCTTGGTACATCAGACCGGTGCCCAGCCGGGCTTGGTACATCAGACCGGTCCCCAGCCGGGCTTGGTACATCAGACCGGTGCCCAGCCGGGCTTGGTACATCAGACCGGTGCCCAGCCGGGCTTGGTACATCAGACCGGTCCCCAGCCGGGCTTGGTACATCAGACCGGTCCCCAGCCGGGCTTGGTACATCAGACCGGTCCCCAGCCGGGCTTGGTAGATCAGACCGGTCCCCAGCCGGGCTTGGTACATCAGACCGGTGCTCAGCCGGGCTTGGTACATCAGACCGGTGCCCAGCCGGGCTTGGTACATCAGACCGGCCGGTCCCGGGCTACGGTCCAAGCATGTTGGATATTTGCCGCCTCTACTGCACACGGTAATTGTGATACCTGGAATTGTGATGCCCATGGCAGCCCGGCCCAGCCCATGGCAGCCCGGCTAAAGGGAACGCCTCTGTGTTTGGCACTTGTTTGGCACCTGTTTGGCATTTGCCGCTGTGGAATATTTTGGGACTTGGTTCAGTCGATAAGCATTTTCAAGAACAAGCTGTCAACTCCACCCATCTATAATTTAATCTCAACACTGGCGACGGCCGCTCCGTTTGAAGTGGCAATAATTAACATGCACGACGTGTGCCTACACTGCAGACTATTCATCATTAAGGATTAACCAGATTTCCGACTAATCATGTCATTAACGCTCTCTACCTGAGCAACAATAAGCTCACAGCAGGCTGATCAAACACTATCGCGACACAATACAAGTCTATAGACAGCAGGCTCTCGATCGACACACACCCGGCCATTTACAGGAAGTGGAGCTCCAAACCCATGTACCAAAGTGCGATGGAAGTTAGCCAGAAACCATTGAAACATTTTTATCTTTCTCTCTTCCCTTATGCTACGAGGAAATAATTTTAATGATATTCTCAGAACATATTGAAGCTTCCTTTTTCATTATGAACATTGCAGGAGAGATTACGCACACCTTCATGCATGAAGAGGCCTCAAATGATCATGGGTGGAAACAGCGGACATTCCATACTAAAATCGACAACTCGTTTCGTCTAATGTATATACCAACAGAGCCCCGCGATAATGGCTTCCCCAGTGACGTGTACGTTAATAACTTTATCATTCGGAGTACGGACGTGTTGGTAATATATGGTAATACGGACGTGTTGCTTGATTGAGTCATATAATTAAACAAAATACACATGCGCCATGCTATTTCACATCGACATGTCATGACAGATTCGTCCATCCTAGTTCAGATAGTTTTCGAGAATGCGTTCAATTACAGGTGTCGGCACTACCCTCTCTCCCCTCCCGTACGTGCACTCTATGCGCACCAGTATGAAATGGCCGTGTGCGGACTGTGCAGTCATGTGTTGGTTGTTAGCGTATTATTTTATAAGTTGGGTTTGGGAGGCCAAAGAAGCCAGGGACATTGTTTTCGTCAACAAAAGCAACTGCGATGCGTGCAGCCCATTGCTGATCCTTTATGCTATCGTCGGATCCATGCGTGTTGATTTCTGAAAATTATTGTGGGTGGGGGAATTCATGAAGCCAATAGGCAGGCCGAAACGGATTGGGTCGGCACACTCGATAGGGTCCCGTCCCAAATGTTGAAATTATTGGGAGGGGGCAAGGCCAACATTGATGGGGCACTTGCCCTTTCAAAAGTATATCAAACAAGACCCCTGATCGGGTCGCAAGCTAACAATTTAGCACATTTGGCCCACTTGACTTGTGAGCCGGAACTGGTTACGTGCGCCATATATGCATAATGCGTATGTAGGTAACTACCAAAGTAAGAATGAAGCTACAGGTGGGACAGACGGGTTGCCGAATGTGATTATAGGCAGTATATGCACAAGCTCATTGAAAACCATGTGACTGCAGTCAACTGGAATGTATACAAGTTTTATGATGATTGGAAATTGAGAAAACAGTTGAATGAATCAATCTCAAGTTACATCTGCATGTGCTCGACATTGGAGTGTCTGCAAGCATGAGCACGACAAGGTAATCATTGCTTAATACCTTCAAATATTCTTCAGACAATTCTGTTAAAAAGTACAGCCACAGTTAACCCCTAACATTTTATGATAATCAAGTTGTGGGTAGAAAACAAGGAAATATGTTTATGTTGCTAATTGATATGAATACCGGTGTGATGTAGCATGACGGTGCCGGCACGTAGGTTGCCCACGCTTTATTGACCTGCTCGAAGGTCGATCTGGCCTCATCTGACAATGGTCCAGCCGCCCTGCTACTCGACCCAGCACGCTGACCCAGCCGTTTTCGCCCTTCGCTCTGCTGCAGAGTGGCTGCCCAGGGAGAATGTCTTCCTGACGATCTCTTAGCAGCTCACGGCCCGGTCAAAGTGTTCGTGCAGTGTTCGTTGCTTGCTGTCGGAAGTCGGTGGAAAATGTCAACAAGGTGGTGTGGTGTCATGCATTCCACATTGTGTTTTCTCACCACGGCACGCCGACGAACCGCTCAATGCATGCAAATGTAAGCTCTCAAGCATAAGACCAGCTGTTGCCCAGTCACAGAGAAGCCCGTCAGCTGCCAGCTGACGCCAGCTGCCAGCTGACGCCAGCTGCCAGCTGCGAGACCGCTGCCAGCTGACGCCAGCTGCCAGCTGACGCCAGCTGCCAGCTGACGCCAGCTGCCAGCTGCGAGACCGCTGCCAGCTGCGAGACCGCTGCGAGCCATAGTTGGCTGTCGTCTGCATAATGCACATCTGGCGGACACTACCACACAGGTTTTCGGAGCGCCTCGGCATTTCATGTGATTACTTTCTGCCCTGTATCGTGTACGTTGAAGCATCACCATAAGGTGGCAGCAACTAGTACGGGTCGCCAGCACCGTCGCTGTTTCGTAAAGGAAGAGCGAGATCAATACATAGCATGGTAAGCCCCCTTGAAGAAAGACAATGTTTTATATATATATATAGATATTCCAATGTTCCTATTCATTTTGAAACTATTGCATTGATATGAATATTCCATTTCAGGTTTTCATAAAGTCATAAAGTCATAAAGTATTAAGGCTTAATAAGAGCCACAGGGGCCCATCTGGGTTAAGCCTATCTAGAAAAGGTACTAGAATGTACATACTTCCACCCCAATCAATCCCTTATCCCAAGTTCCTAGGAAGCTATATATCCCAGCCCATCTAACACCACTCACTTGCTACCGCCTAACACCCTCAATAATCACAAGCTCCTCCCATCACACTCATCGTGCCACCATAGACAACCTCATCAGCATCACATCCCGAAGGAAGGTGCCGAATCCACTGCTAGGCACATCCCACAGAAATTCATAAAGCGTTCAGACTTAATAAGAGACTCACTTGCTATTGCATAATGCACTCAACAATTACAAACTCCTCCCATCATACCCATTGTGCTACCATAGACAATCTCATCAGTATCACATCCCGAAGGAAGGTGCTGAATCCACTGCTAGGTACACCCTATATAAAGTTATAAAGTGTTTAGACTTAATAAGAGACTCACTTGCTATTTCATAACACAGTCAACAATTACAAACTCCTCCCAACTCCCACTCCTCCCTGTCGATCAACCTTCCCTGGAATACAGAAAAACAATCCCCCTATTCTTATAATGATTGTCTATGCCGTTTTTAAAGATGTTCAGTGTGTTGCTACTGACAATGGTTCCTGGCAGCTGGTTCCAGTGTTCTACTACCCTGTTGGTGAAGAAAGACTGCCTTAACCTTGTCCTGCTGTTATTAACTTTAATTTTGAATTGATGACCTCTAATTGCATCATTTCTGTTAAATTCAAACATTTCCCTGAGATATCCCTGTCCTGACCATGAACAAATTTAAAAACCTCGATGAGATCTCCTCTCAGCCTTCTATATCTAAGTGAAAACATGTTCAATTTCTTCAGTCTTTCCTCATATTCCAGGTTGCCTATACCATTAACCATTTTTGTTGCCCTCTTTTGTACTCTCTCTAAAAGCCAACAATCTTTCTCATAACTAGGGGACCAAGCTTGGACACAGTATTCCAAATGTGGCCTGACATATGCACAGTAAAGCTTCCTGATGACCTCCTCACTTTTGTATGACACATTCCTCTGTATTGCCCCAAGCATTCTTAGTGCCTTCTTCCTGGCTTCTTTGGTCTGTTCTGATGCCCCCAATTTTGTGTTCAAAATAACACCTAAGTCCTTTTCCTGCTGAGTCACAGATAGTACTTGGCCACCCATCAAGTATGGAACCTTCATATGCTGCCTACCTACATGCATGACTTTGCACTTATCAAAATTAAACTTCATTTGCCATTTTTCGGACCACTTCACTAGCTCGTCTAAGTCTTTCTGCAGCAAAACCTGCTCATTTTGCCCTGTTATTGCCCTAAAGATCTTCAAATCATCCGCAAATTTCAAAACCTTACTGCTTAGGCCACCTTCAATGCTATTCACATATATAATGAACAATGGTGGCCCCAGTACCGACCCCTGGGGGACTCCACTAAGAACATTTTGCCATGATGACTTTGTACCATTTAGCATCACTCTCTGCTGTCAATCTGAAAGCCACAACTCTATCCATTTTAGGATGCTACCTGCAATACCATGGACCTGAAGCTGCATCATTAACCGTTTATGGAGTACCTTGTCAAAGGCCTTACTAAAGTCAAGATATGCTACATCAACCTGATTTCCCTGATCAAATTGTTCTGTAGCAAAATTCAAAAAGTCCAAGAGATTTGTGAGGCACGATCGCCCTTTTCTAAACCCATGTTGAGTATCTTGAATCAATCTGTTTCCTTCCAGAAAACTAACTATTCTATCCTTGATAATTGATTCGAGTACCTTGCAGACTAGGGATGTGAGGCTTACTGGCCTATAGTTTTCAACTTTCCCTCTTTCTCCTTTCTTGAAAATAGGAACTACATTTGCCCTTTTCCAATCTGTTGGAATTTCATTTTGCGAAACTGATCTACAAAATATTATACTAAGTGGAATTGCCACTTCCTTTTCAGCTTCCCGCAATACCCTAGCATAAATTCCATCGGGTCCTGCTGCCTTGTTTGTCTTTATTTTTCTGATATAATTGAAAACAATATCACTATCAATGAAATCAACATCGTGTATCTGATCACCTGTCACTGAACTGTGGTTCACGGTTGGCAGATTAGTCACATCCTCCACTGTAAACACTGATTTAAACTGCTTGCTCAGCTCCTCAACCATCTCACTATCCTCACTCAATATAGTCCCATTTACATCCAGTGGACCAATTGTGCTTGAAACTTTACTTTGCTTGTAGAAACTAAAGAACTTTTTGCTGTCCCCATTACAGTTCCTAGCCAAATCCAATTCTTTTGCTTGCTTTGCTGCTCTGATTTTCTGCTTCACAGCGTCTCTAGATTTTTGATACGACCTTAGATTTACGATATTTGAAGCCTCCTTAAATACTCTAAATGCACCTTTCTTAGCCTTAATTGCTTTCATCACATCTGGTGTAAGCCATGCTGGCTTTCCTACCCTTCTTTTGCGCCTTTGCTTTTGGGGGACATGTCTAATCTGAATTTCCCTCAAGTAGGATTTGAACTTTTCCCACATTTCACAGGCATTTAAATCAAAGAATTCTTCTTCCCAATTTGTGGCACTTAAAGCCTCTCTCATGCAGGCAAAGTCTGCCCTGTTAAAATTTGGAATCTTTGCCAAATTATCCTTGATTGTCCCTGATACCTGTGCCTTGAATCTCACTATGTTATGGTCACTTCTTCCCAGAGATTCTCCTACAGTCAAGTCTTGAACTAAATCACTTAAATCTGAGAAGACAAGGTCCAAGAATGAGCCCTGCCTGGTTGGTTCCATTACAAACTGGTGTAAGAACAAGTCCTCTTCAAGGCATTTCCTAAACAGTTTACATGATGGGGAGCCAACACCAACATTTTCATATCCTTTTAGATTAAAGTCACCAAGAATAAGGCATTTCCTCTGAAAGTTTCTACTGATTTCCTCACAAATCACCTTATCAAGCTCCAGTTGCTGAGAATGTGGCAAGGTTCCTGATCGATACAAAGCTCCTATCCTCAGTTTATTGTTGTTGCCTTTTCCCACAGCAACATCAAGCCAAATGGACTCCACAGACACATTTTTCACCCCATCTACTACTTTTTGAGAACTGTATAAGCTATTCACATAGAGCATTACACCACCCCCTTTCACTGCTGGACCCCTATTGCATGAAAACATATTGTATCCCTGGATCTCATAGTCCTGCAAGTTATCCCCAAAATATCCCTCACTGACCCATGCCTCAGTAATGCAAACAAAATGGTTTCTCCTCAGCAACATAACACTTGAACTCATCAAATTTGGATCGAATGCTCTGAGCATTAAGCATCATACACTTAACAAAAGTTCCATGACCCTCTTTGGCTTTTTATGTTGAGTAGCTCTATCATCTCTGGATGAGCTACCACTCTGCCCCCTTGATCTACTGCTACCCCTATTTGCTGACTGTGAGGTTCTATTGCCTATGCTGTCACTATTGACATTTCCCTGAGATGGCAATGCCAATTCTTCCCTCCCCACCCCATTATCTAGTTTCCCTGAAGGACATGTTCGTATACTTTGACTAACACTTGCACCCCCTTCTCAGAGAAGTGCAAGCCATCCCTCTGATAGAGGTCAGATGAGCCATAAAACCTGCTCCACTTGTCAACAAAAGTCAAACCTAACTCATTGCAAAGCCTACCTACCCTGGCATTGGCTGCCAGTGCCCTAGAGCTCCACTCAGGGGAGACTCCAGCCCTAGGCAGAATAGCTGTCACAATAACTCTGCTATTGCTTTGCTTCAGGGTGGCCAGAAGGGCCCTGTAGTCCTGCATCAGCTCCTCACTCCTAGCAGGACCTATGTTGTTCACTCCTACCTGCACTATAACTGTACTAGACTGGTTTTCGCTGGTGGCCTGTGCGACCACTTGGACCAGGTCTCTAACCTTGGCACCAGGCCTGGTGATGCACCTCCTACCTTTCCGACCTTTACAGAATACCCTATCCAAATGCCGCACACGAGAGTCTCCTACGACTAGCACTTTCTCCTTGCTGCTATCACTATCACTATCACTATCCTGGGGGCAGTCCTCCAATGCCTGGAACCTGTTGGATGTTGTTACTACTCCTGCCTGTGGAGCTGCTTCACTAGGTTTCTTCCCACTCCTACCACCTACCACCTGCCACTCACTGCCCCCTTGCTTAGGCTCACGCCTCCAAATCCTCCACCCCTTGACTCTAAACCACTGCCCCTCCTGTGAGCTACTAGAAATATTCTGTTCACTAGGAACACTTATCTCTTCAGATCTCCCTGCCACCTCCACAGCAGGGGAAGCTACAGTTACCTGGAAAAGTTCTAGGTTGGATTGAAGCATGGTTGAGGGGAAGGAAGCAAAGGGAAATGTTAAATGGATGTAAATCTGATTGGAAGGATGTTCTGAGTGGAGTACCACAGGGCTCTGTTCTAGGGCCACTTCTCTTTATCATCTTTGTGAATAACATTGAGGTAGGGCTGAGGAATAGAGTGTTCAAATTTGCTGATGACATCAAGCTGGTAGGAGTGGCAAACAGTTGTGATCAATCTAGTAATATTCAACTAGACTTGGAGGACTTAACAAAGTGGGCTGATCAATGGCAGATGTCATTCAACTATGACAAGTGTAAAGTTATGCATCTGGGGTCTGGAGGTGAGACTTTCAGATATACAATGGGAGGGAGGGAACTGGATGTTATTGAAGAGGAAAGAGACTTAGGTGTGTTGGTTTCAAAAGACCTTAAAGCAGAGAAACAATGTAGCTCAGCGAGGAACAGGGCACTCAGAATGCTGGGACTCATTAATAGAAGTGTGACATATAAGAGCAAGGGAAGTCATGAAAAAACTGTACTTAGCATATGTGCGACCCCACTTGGAATATTCTGTGCAAGCTTGGAGCCCCTACCTAGAAAAAGATATAGACAAGTTAGAAAGAGTGCAACGCAAAGCAACAAAACTCATCAGTGGAATAGGTAGCTTAGAATATGGAGAAAGGCTTGTGGCATTAGATATGTACTCACTCAAGTATAGGAGATTAAGGGGGGACATGATTGAAATGTACAAAATTGTTAAAGGACTAGATCAGGTCAATTTAAATGGTGCTCTTCAGTTTAAAGTATCACACAGGGGTCACCAATTCAGGTTAGACAAGTTGAGGTGTAGGACAGTTAAGCGACAACAGGTCTTCAGTCAAAGGGTTGTTGATCAGTGGAATGGGCTGCCTGCTGATGTTGTGGGGAGTTCCTCATTGAATGTATTTAAAAGTAGGGTGGACAAATTTTTTAGACAGGAAAATCTTGTTTTTCAGTTCTAATGTGGATGGATGGGGTGATATTTATGTTAAGTGTGCATGGCACAGACCCTTTAAGCAGGGGCTATGGTAGCACAATGGGTATGATGGGAGGAGCTTGCAATTGTTGAGGGTGTTATGCAATAGCAAGTGGATGATGCTAGATAGGCTGGGATATGTAGCTTCCTTGGAACTTGGGATAAGGGATTGATTGGCGTGAGAATATGTACATTTCTAGTACCCTTTCTAGATAGGCTTAACCCAGATGGGCCCCTGTGGCTCTTATTAAGCCTTAACACTTTATGACTTTATGACTTTATGACTTTACCTGGTGGCCTGTGACCACCTGGGCATAGGATGCCCCTGCTACAGACTGCCCCTTACGTTCTGGCCTGCCCTTTGAAGCAAGGGAAGCTTTGAGCTTGGAAAGCTCTGCCTTAAGGGCCCTAACCTCATCCTCTAGTGCCTGCATCCTGGTGTTAACCATCCTAAAGGCTGCAGCTTATTCCTAGATTGAAATTGAAAAATATCTTGCTCCAAAATTATTTACCAAATAACAGAGCAGAGCAAAATAACCGACAAAGCTTAGATATGTGCTAGTTCCTAACTATGCAGCACTTACAAGGTAATCACTGTGCAGAAAGTTGACAATTGTTTTAAAGAAAGAAGAAATCACTCGCTGAATAACTGCCAAAAATTATATAAGTAGCTGAAAGCACTGACACACTAGACAAAGACAGACAGAATGGACAAAATGGCGCTGGGCAGCGTCTCTAGATATAAATATTATAATCAGCTTGCCAAAAAAGAAACTTATGAGATAAAGCTATGCAAATATATGCACAGAAGTAATTGCTAAATACCTATCCACAGTTAAGCCTGGTATACTGCCCGGTTCTGCAACGACTTATCTAGAAAAGCAGGAGCTCCACAGCGATGTGTTTCCACCTTGACAACTGGCGGCAACTGTTTCAGTCTACAGTTTCATCGACCAAAAGGCTAAGATATTTCGCACATTAGTGTCCTGTTGTTTGTGCATGACTGATTCAAACATTTCAGTGATAACAACATTTATTTGCATACATTTCCTAGTGGCTTTTTTAATGCATGCAATGACAACCGATTTGAATAAAACCATGTTATAGTTCTTGGAAGCGGGAGGTTTATTTGGATCAATAAATCATTGTATGTACTTCTGGTCTTCAACAACCACAGGAGAATAAGGCATGGAAAATATGTGTGCAGGGAAAGAGTCTCAGACAACACCCATTTTTCATGGCTTAACATACATCTGAACATCCGCCTTGTCATCCGTGATCCGCTTTGTTAGTGGTTCAATAATTGTATACATGCTAACACTTCTTGCAACCAACCTCACATTCCCCGACATAATTTCGCTACGGACAGTATCCAATGTTTTATTAGGTCTGAAGAACTCGCTTATTCCATGATGTAGCCCACTGGGCCGGTCTCTCCGAGGTAAATTCCGTCGCTGACGCCGCAAGGGAGCTTGATTAAATATTCTGAATTTTTTACTTCATCTTAACGAACTTTCCCATCCGGCTTATATTCTTGTGAAACATTGTTACCGAGGAGAGCGCCGGACTAACGAGCCTAGTAACGTCCTCCACGAGCCTAGTAACGTCCTCCACGCGGGGAGCGGACAGAACGACCCCGATCCTTCTGTCTCTCCCGTCTCCGTCCCGGTCTTCCGTCCCGGTCTTCCGTCCCGTCTCCGTCCCGGTCTTCCGTCTCGCCCTTCCATCTCGCCCGTCCTGCCCACTGCCTGAACTTCTTCACTTAGTCCGTATGTGGTGCACCTTTCTTTCTAGGTGAATCAGCAGCAAGAGATGGAATTTCAGTTCGCTATATTTATCGTGTATATAGTTCAGTAAAAAAGCGAAGGAGCAGATTTCAAAGGTAAGAGGCAAAGAGGTAAAACTTGGTAGGTGAAAACCGGTTGATAACACCTGATTTCGTTCTAGCACAAAGCGCATAGCATAAATGAATTAGGCCGTTCCTGTTAGTGGGTTTTCTGTACACTGATAAATCCACTCTCTGTTCAGAGCACAAATTATCATGTCTAGGAAGGGAAATTTCCTGCACTGCTCCTCAATCGTGAACCGCATCGCTTGCTCTACAGCATTCAATTTATCCGAGCACGGGGCACGTCAGTGGTCTCCAACACGTCAGTGGTCTCCTACACGTCCGTGGTCTCCTACATGTCAGTGGTCTCCGACACGTCAGTGGTCTCCGACACGTCAGTGGTCTCCAACACGTCAATGATCTCCGATTTGCCAGTGGTCTCCGACATGTCAGTGGTCTCCGACATGTCAGTGGTCTCCGACACGTCAGTGGTCTCCGACATGTCAGTGGTCTCCGACACGTCAGTGGTCTCTGCCGACACGTTCATGGTTTCCGACATGTCAATGGTCTCCGGCACGAATGCGATGCTCTCATTGCATACCGCAGCCAAGTCGAGCCGTTGCCTACAGCAGCTCCATAATGGTCTACTTTCTGAAGTCTCCATATGTAGGCTGGCAGGTTCGTGATGAACGGCGAGCCTATAGACATGAAGACATAACAGATCAGTGCAGCTATGACATGAAGACATAACAGATCAGTGCAACTATGAGCCACAGGGGCCCTTCTTGGTTGCACTCTGGACACTGAACCGGTTGCACACCAAATCCGTCAATCAACCCTCCCTGGAATACAGAAAAACAAGCCCCCTATTCTTATAATGATTGTCGATGCTGTTTTCAAACATGTTCAGTGTGTTGCTACTAACAATGGTTCCTAAAGTCATAAAGTCATAAAGTATTAAGGCTTAATAAGAGCCACAGGGACCCATCTGGGTTAAGCCTATCTAGAAGAGGTACCAGGAATGTACATACTCCCACCCCAATCAATCCCTTATCCCAAGTTCCTAGGAAGCTATATATCCCAGCCTATCTAGCACCACTCACTTGCTACCGCATAACACCCTCAACAATCACAAGCTCCTCCCATCATACCCATCGTGCCACCATAGACAATCTCATCAGCATCACATCCCGAAGGAAGGTGCCGAATCCACTGCTAGGCACGCCCCACACAAATTCATAAAGCGTTCAGACTTCATAAGAGACTCACTTGCTATTGCATAATACACTCAACAATTACAAACTCCTCCCATCATACCCATTGTGCTACCATAGACAATCTCATCAGTATCACATCCCGAAGGAAGGTGCTGAATCCACTGCTAGGTACACCCTATATAAAGTTATAAAGTGTTTAGACTTAATAAGAGACTCACTTGCTATTGCATAACACACTCAACAATTTCAAACTCCTCTCAACTCCCAACTCCTCCCTGTCGATCAATCCTCCCTGGAATACAGAAAAACAAGCCCCCTTTTCTTATAATGATTGTCTATGCCGTTTTTAAAGATGTTCGGTGTGTTGCTACTGACAATGGTTCCTGGCAGCTGGTTCCAGTGTCTACTACCCTGTTGGTGAAGAAAGACTGTCTGAACCTTGTCCTGCTGTGATTAACTTTAATTTTGAATTGATGACCTCCAATTGCATCATTTCTGTTAAGTTCAAACATTTCCCTGAGATATCCCTGTTCCTGACCATGAACAAATGTAAAAACCTCCATGAGATCTTCTCTCAGCCTTCTATATCCAAGTGAAAACATATTCAATTTCTTCAATCTTTCCTCATATGCCAGGTTGCCTATACCATTACCCATTTTTGTTGCCCTCTTTTGTACTCTCTCTAAAAGCCAACAATCTTTCTCATAACTAGGGGACCAAGCTTGGACACAGTATTCCAAATGTGGCCTGACATATGCACAGTAAAGCTTCCTGATGACCTCCTCACTTTTGTATGACACATTCCTCTGTATTGCCCCAAGCATTCTTAGTGCCTTCTTCCTGGCTTCTTTGGTCTGTTCTGATGCCCCCAATTTTGTGTTCAAAATAACACCTAAGTCCTTCTCCTGCTGAGTCACAGATAGTACTTGGCCACCTATCAAGTATGGAGCCTTCATGGTTCATAAAGCCACCCCAGCAAGAACTTGGATAATATTTTTTTTTTAATGAAAAAATACCATGGACCTGGAGCTGCGTCATTAACCGTTTATGGAGTACCTTGTCAATGGCCTTACTAAGGTCAAGATATGCTACATCAACCTGATTTCCCTGATCGAATTGTTCTGTAGCAAAATTAAAAAAGTCCAAGAGATTTGTGAGACACGATCGCCCTTTTCTAAACCCATGTTGAGTATCTTGAATCAATCTGTTTCCTTCCAGAAAAACAAGGTTAAGACAGTCTTTCTTCACCAACAGGGTAGTAGAACACTGGAACCATTTACCAGGAACCATTGTCAGTAGCAACACACCGAACATCTTTAAAAACGGCATAGACAATCATTATCAGACTAGGGGGATTGTTTTTCTGTATTCCAGGGAGGGTTGATCAACAGGGAGGAGTTGGGAGGAGTTTGTAATTGTTGAGTGTGTTATGCAATAGCAAGTGAGTCTCTTATTAAGTCTAAACGCTTTATAACTTTATATAGGGTGTACCTAGCAGTGGATTCAGCACCTTCCTTCGGGATGTGATATTGATGAGATTGTCTATGGTAGCACAATGGGTATGATGGGAGGAGTTTGTAATTGTTCAGTGTATTATGCAATAGCAAGTGAGTCTCTTATTAAGTCTGAACGCTTTATGAATTTGTGTGGGATGTGCCTAGCAGTGGATTCGGCACCTTCCTTCGGGATGTGATGCTGATAAGATTGTCTATGGTGGCACGATGGGTATGATGGGAGGAGCTTGTGATTGTTGAGGGTGTTATGCGGTAGCAAGTGAGTGGTGCTAGATAGGCTGGGATATATAGCTTCCTAGGAACTTTGAATAAGGGATTGATTGGGGTGGGAGTATGTACATTTCTAATACCTTTTCTAGATAGGCTTAACCCAGATGGGCCCCTGTGGCTCTTATTAAGCCTTAATACTTTATGACTTTATGACTAAAACAATATCACTATCAATGAAATCAACATCGTGTATCTGATCACCTGTCATTGAACTGTGGTTCACGGTTGGCAGATTAGTCACATCCTCCACTGTAAACACTGATTTAAACTGCTTGCTCAGCTCCTGAACCATCTCACCATCCTCGCTCAGTATAGTCCCATTTACTTCCAGTGGACCAATTGTGCTTGAAACTTTACTTAGCTTGTAGAAACTAAAGAACTTTTTACTGTCCCCATTACAGTTCCTAGCCAAATCCAATTCTTTTGCTCTCTTTGCTGCTCTGATTTTCTGCTTCACAGCATCTCTAGATTTTTGATACGACCTTAGATTTACGATATTTGAATCTTCCTTAAATACTCTAAATGCATCTTTCTCAGCCTTAATTGCTTTCATCACATCTGGTGTAAGCCATGCTGGCTTTCCTACCCTTCTTTTGCGCCTTTGCTTTTGGGGGACATGTCTAATCTGAATTTCCCTCAAGTAAGATTTGAACTTTCCCCACATTTCACAGGCATTTAAATCCAAGAATTATTCTTCCCATTTTATGGCACTTAAAGCCTCTCTCATGCAGTCAAAGTCTGCCCTGTTAAAATTTGGAATCTTTGCCAAATTTTCCTTGATTGTCCCTGCTACCTGTGCCTTGAATCTTACTATGTTATGGTCACTTCTTCCCAGAGTTTCTCCCACAGTCATGTCTTGAACTAAATCACTTAAATCTGAGAAGACAAGGTCCAAGAATGAGCCCTGCCTGGTTGGTTCCGTTACAAACTGGTGTAAGAACAAGTCCTCTTCAAGGTATTTCCTAAACAGTTTACATGATGGGGAGCCAGCACCAACATTTTCATATCCTTTTAGATTAAAGTCACCAAGAATAAGGCATTTCCTCTGAAAGTTTCTACTGATTTTCTCACAAATCACTTTATCGAGCTCCAGTTGCTGAGAATGTGGCAAGGTTCCTGATCGATACAAAGCTCCTATCCTCAGTTTATTGCTGTTGCCTTTTCCGTCAGCAACATCAAGCCAAATGGACTCCACGGACACATTTTTTACCCCATCTGCTACTTTTTGAAAACTGTATAAGCTATTCACATACAGCATTACACCACCCACTTTCACTGCTGGACCCCTATTGCATGAAAACATATTGTATCCCTGAATCACATAGTCCTGCAAGTTATCCCCAAATACCCCTCACTGACCCATGCCTCAGTAATGCAAACAAAATCTGGTTTCTCCTCAGCAACATAACACTTGAACTCATCAAATTTGGATCGAATGCTCTGAGCATTAAGCATCATACACTTAACAAAAGTTCCATGACCCTCTTTGGCTTTTGCATGTTGAGTAGCTCTATCATCTCTGGATGAGCTACCACTCTGCCCCCTTGATCTACTGCTACCCCTATTTGCTGACTGTGAGGTTCTATTGCCTATGCTGTCACTATTGGCATATCCCTGAGATGGCAATGCCAATTCTTCCCTCCCCATCCCATTATCTAGTTTCCCTGAAGGACATGTTCATATACTTTGCCTAACACTTGTACCCCCTTCTCGGAGAAGTGCAGGCCATCCCTCTGATAGAGGTCAGATGAGCCATAAAACCTGCACCACTTGTCAACAAAAGTCAAACCTAACTCATTGCAAAGCCTACCTACCCTGGCATTGGCTGCCAGTGCCCTAGAGCTCCACTCAGAGGAGACTCCAGCCCTAGGCAGAATAGCTGTCACAATAACTCTGCTATTGCTGTGCTTCAGGGTGGCCAGAAGGGCCCTGCAGTCCTGCATCAGCTCCTCACTCCTAGCAGGACCTATGTTGTTCACCCCTACCTGCACTATAACTGTACTACACTGGTTTTCACTGGTGGCCTGTGCGA
>JAOTOM010000584.1:0-19786 GCA_034440615.1 Ashinkailepas kermadecensis
ACAATTCCCGGTGATACCAGATGCGTAACTGATATGCTGACGTTCAGACACAACAGACCTATGATGTGGTCTGTTATGCAATATAACTTGTTGATTGCATGGCATTTGCCATAATTATCATTAATATATGTATCCGTATGAGTATGTTCTGGTCTCAAAATTTAGCTTCAATGAATTGACGATATTTTAAACGACATGCTTTCGTAACAAATTTGGACATCCTACTGTACTCGATTCGACATCTCACACCTAACGAAAAACCAATATTTTAACACTGGGTGTGGGCATGGTGAGGCTGGCGTGGGTGCTGGTGTGGCCGGCACGGGTACTGGTGTGGCCGGCACGGGTACTGGTGTTGCCGGCGTAGGTACTGGTGTGACTGGCGTGCGTACTGGTGTAGCCGGTGTGGCCGATGTGGCCTGGTGTGGGCGGCGTGGGTACTGGTGTGTAGCCGGTGTGGCCTGGTGTGGGTACTGTGTAGCCGATGTAGCCTGGTGTGGGTACTGGTGTAGCCGGTGTGGCCTGGTGTGGGCGGCGTAGGCAGTGATAAATATTGGTGAAATATTGTGGAATACACCACTTTCTGAACACCTAATATACCTCTTTCCCAATAATTATCGACACCATGCTTCTTGATTTGTTTGTGAATTATTCATGCCTCGCTTAAACATTTTCGTGCATAAATATTATGCTCATGCTCTCCAAAACGGATTGTGATACACAAACATCTTGCAACACAATTCCCGGTGATACCAGATGCGTAACTGATATACTGACCTACAGACATAACAGACCTATGATGTGGTCTGTTATGCAATATAACTTGTTGATTGCATGGCATTTGCCATAATTATCATTAATATATATGTATCCGTATGAGTATGTTATTGGCTCAAAATTTAGCTTAAATGAATTGACGATATTTTAAACGACATGCTTTCGTGACAAACTTGGACATCCTACTGTACTCGATTCGACATCTCACACCTAACGAAAACCAATATTTTAACACTGGGTGTGGGCACTGGTGGGGCTGGCGTGGGTGCTGGTGTGGCTGGCACGGGTACTGGTGTGGCGTAGGTACTGGTGTGACTGGCGTGCGTACTGGTGTAGCCGGTGTGGGTACTGGTGTGGTTACTTGGATATCTCCTTTATATGCTGAAGTTAGTTTGTGTGCCTGAGATGCCACGTTTGGTGTGGTGGTCACATTGTGCTGAAGGGCGAATATTGTCACATGCGGTGCGGCGCACGTGCTTGCATGCGTGCGTATGTGCGTGTATGTGTCTGTCTGTGCGTGTATGTGTCTGTCTGTGTGTATGTGTCTGTCTGTGCGTGTATGTGTCTGTCTGTGCTTGTATGTGCGTGTATGTGTCTGTCTGTGTGTGTATGTGTTTGTCTGTGCGTGTATGTGTGGGCATTTTGGCAGCCATTCCCACGGAGTTAGCAGCAAACATCTACAGAAGTGCAGGAATACCCCGTGTGTTTATCTCTGTCCCTGTCCCTAAGAGTTAGTCTGTATGCAGTCTGCGTACGATCTGCGGTATGAGTGTTGGATGGTGGTACATCATGTATCAGTATGATACATTAGGTGCATATATCAGTTCTTTTATTTGTATTTCAATGGTTACATTAACATGATCCGCACTATGCCGCACACGATTCGCTCTGCCCGCCTGTGTACGTCGTGACTCCCCTCAACCCAGTTTGTTTGCCACACATGACCCCCTATGTCCCGTCCGTCCGCCGCACGTAACTCCTGACTTGTCTGTTTGCCGCATGTGACTCCCTCTGCCTCGTCTCTCTGCCGCACATGACCCCCTCGGCTCCGTCTGTCTACCGCGTGTGACGCCCTCTGCCCAGTACGTTTGCTGAACATGACCCCCGCCCCGTCTGTCTACCACACGTGACCCTTTCTGCCCCGTCTGACGGTGAGTGCGTGTCGGCAGCGGCCAGACGGGCGGATCCACGTGGCGATGTGAGGACGGTTCTGACCTGACGGTGGAGCCGCTCGGGCGCCGTCCAGCTGCGTCGCGCCGACGGCCGCCTCGAGCACTTCGGCAACACGACCCGCTGCCGAGCCGCGTCAAACGCGTCATGCAGCAGCTGCCGCTCATCGTGCAGACGCTGGTGGGGCCAGCCGCGACCGCGCCGTGGTCTGCGCGACTGACCCGCCCGTAGCGGCGGTGAGCCGACACGATGTCGGCTATGCCGTCGCTCACGTAGAAGTCCAGTAGTATAGATGCGTGGTCGCGTTACATGGCGGCGGTCGATGGTGTAGAGGCACGTGGTGGCGTTACATGGCGGTGGTCGGTGGTGTGGAGGCACGCGGTGGCGTTGCATGGCGGCGGTCGGTGGTGTAGAGGCACGTGGTGGCGTTACATGGGGGCGGTCGGTGGTGTAGTGTCACGTGGTGGCGTTACATGGCGGCGGTTGGTGGTGTAGAGGCACGTGGTGGCGTCACATGGCGACGGTCGGTGGTGTAGAGGCACGTGGTGGCGTCACATGGCGGCGGTCGGTGGTGTAGAGGCACCTGGCCATGGTAGGTCCATCGCGGCGGTCAGGCAGACACGCGGCACGAGCGGACGAGCTGCCAGCCCGCTCCCGCTTCCGTCTCGCCGCCGCCTGAGGATTGCGATTGCGACCGAGGTTCCGCGGCAGCGCCTGTTCTGTAACAACCGGCAGCAGTGCTGAACGAGTTGGTACAAGAGGTGACATTGGGAAAGGATATTACCGGACTACGCTCTCGGCCTTTTCCGGGCACGATTTCTACGCGTGCGCAAGAGTTGAAGCTCGCTCCCAGTGGTGGATGTGTCCTGTGACCGATTGCCGGCAGTGGTCGGCTTGTCCGGCTACAGTGCGATGTGAAACTGCGGCACCATTAGGCGTCATTGTCTGATCTCCGGTGCTCGTGCTCCGACGAATGGGACGTTATTGCATGCTTGCGTTGCGTTAATGGCTTTAACATCGCTGCAAAAGCGTAGTTTGTCTTAGCTGAGCAGCTGTTCTGAAGTTCCCAGCCGTGAAGCGCGGTTATTTGATGTAGAAATAGACGTGTTTTCTAAAACATCGGAATTGTTCACATCGTTGTCATCTTGGATAACATGTGGATGCTTTTGCTATAAAATAAATCGTTCCGTGTAACGCCCGTATATGTGCTCACCTAAGATAGTTTGCATGAAGAGTTAGTTACTTCTGTATGCTTCTACAGCGCATGCAGCGTGGCTAAAATCCCAGCCAAGTAGCTGAAGAGCCAGGCCTTGTAGAGGGAGGACAAATAGTTGTCTGCTGAAAGCATCATAGACTAAGTTTTTGAGCAGGACATTTTGAACTCCCGGAGAGAGTACCAAAGCATACCTGGTTGCTCTGAAATCGAATAGTCTTCTTTTAGGTGCAAAGTAGATTTATGTATTCCTCGCAATTTGTTCCATTATTGTTTCACTGTACACATGACCGTTTTACGGAATGGATTACAAGGTTTGAATGCATGTATTAGTTATGGGGTTTCTAAGCATTTAGGGGGACCTATTCCGTGAGGTCCCATGCTAGATTTGAAAGACGGGAAGTTATCCATACCCGACGCATACGCACAAAAAGTACAATGGCGCATTGGGATAGAGCCGAGTTGGTGGAAGCACCCGGTACCCAGATTATACCAAATAATTTTTTTTCATGCCAGTTTAGACCTTACCTTGCGGAATCACGTGGCTTCATCAGTCATGGTTCGTTGTACATGGTGACGCTTTATGAAACCAGGACCATAAAAAATTATAAAAAAGGGCGCAAAGAAGGGCAGATCCATAAATGGTAAGAGGACAATGCACCATGGGTGCCACTATGAGTTGGTGGTGGTGATGGGGGCAAGTTACCATTTTGATGACCAAAGCTGCCCTGAAAACCATTTGTATCATGTGTACGAGTGTAGAACCGTTTGTTCAATGGTTCACCTTCAGTCCGATTGGGGTGGTGAAGGTGATTATTTTTCAGCCGGAGACGCTCATCGGGAGGCAGAGCCCTCAGGTGCTTCCGCAGTGACGCCTCTTCGGACATGTGCCCTCGTGAAATTCCTGCATCCGCCCCTGCAATGCACTCAATGGCAGGGGGCGTCCCAGGAATGTGTGTGGAGGGGGCGGTGAAACTCCTAAAATGTCCCATGCTAAACCCAGAACATATGGAGGGGGAGAGGGAAACCAACAATTGTAGGGAAATAGTCCAAGCAGTGTGGACAGAGGACGAGACAGATACATATTGGGCCTAGGTCCTTCACGTTTTCATAAGTCAGGTTGCGATCTTGAAATGGTCGAGCGACAAACGTAATTTCAGTATTTTCAAATTTCACAAACTTGGCATCAAATTGGAGCACCGCCTGAATTTTATCTGTCCATATAGATGGCCCCAGAATATAAATACACTAGCAGAATCCACCCACGGCTGTGAATACCCGGAGCTCCAATATGCAAACTCGACAAGCGATTCCCCTAGTGATGGAAGCTGTCTTTATTGACAATGGAACATCGGAGATGTATCATAACCTCCACAGTTCATAACCTCCACAAATTCAATATACCCGAAGCGGTCGTAACCTCCACAGGTCATAACCTCCCCACAGCTCACAACCCCTCCACAACTACGAAGCGTTCATAACCTCCACAGCTCACAACCTCCACAAGTCCGCAGCGTTCATAGCACTCCACAGGTCGTAACCTCCACAACTCCAAGCGGTCGTAACCTCCACAGGTCATAACCTCCCACAACTCCAAGCGGTCGTAACCTCCACAGCTCACAACCTCCACAAGTCCGCAGCGTTCATAACCTCCACAGGTCATAACCTCCACAACTACGAAGCGTTCATAGCCTCCACAGCTCCGCAACCTCCACAGATTCAAGAACTTCATTATTTTCTGGAAGCATCACTTCAGATAGCTATCGATAGGTAGCAGCACGGTCTAGGTATTAAATCGTGAGATTGAATGCTGAACCATAGGTAACAATATTTGTCGCCAGATGGCAGGATGATACTATTGAATAGAGCTCGAAGGCCGCGCATCGAGCGTGGGAAAGTATTGCGTGGCGCAGTGGCAGATGATCGTATATCATTTGCACGTTTTCGCCCGCAATGTATCGACGCGTGGGAAAATAATGCGACACGTAGTGGCGGATGATCATAACCTTTACATGCTATCCGGCCGCAATATGATGCCTTTTCGTGTCCTCGTCACCATAGGCGTAGGAACGTCTAAAAATTAGTGGGTCAGGATCAACAACAGTGACGCACCCAGGAATTTCGCAAAGTACCATGGTTGAGCACTTTTGGATAGATAACCCGATAATTTTAACAGTGAACATACAACTTTTACCGCTAAGATGGGGACCGCTAAAGGAGTGGGGTAGGCCCCTGGGCGCGCCTATGGCTTACAACAACATGCGATACTGAAAAATAACTATCATCACAGCAAAAGTACTTTCAAATTCACACTTCTCGCTGGACTTGGGACTCTTTTCACGACTGATGGATTCTTCTGTAATAATAGGCTTATCTCCCTGGTGCGAGTGAAAGCATTAGTATTACTGTTGAAACAAAATTTCTTCAACTTCTGCTATGTGCGTATGTGTAGGGGGTGGGTGCAAGCTCATTACAGCCTGACTAATGGCTAAGTGTGTGCCCTAGTTTCTATGATATTGTACTAAACGTCTTTAAGATGTCACCCGTTGTTCACCGATGTTGATGAGGAGAAGAATAGGAACGCCTGTGCAAATTACCCCGTACACGAAAATTTCGAAATGGCGGAAAGAAGCGGGGGGTGATGTGTGAGTTCACCGATCGATACTTTAGCACAATTCAGATTGTTCTTCATTGAGTTGAGTTCTTCCGCTTAGACATTCTTCGCACCTTCATATTTTCATGGCAAGTTACTAGAATGTTAAGGTGAGAAAGGGTCTGATTTTGTTTAGATTGCCAGATATAGCCATACTTAGTACCTATTATTTCCCAACAGATGCTTCCCAGGCAGCGTTCACCCATACGATTTTGCACTGGCTGCTAGCAAGAACGAAGCTTACTTGCTGGTCCATGGCAAAATAATTATCATGATTGTTGCTGGAGAGGATGAGAAAAGGAAAAAACGGGTCATCGCTGGTTGGAGATGCTTTGATCGGTGTGTGGGAGATCAAGATTGGCAAGCGGACAGGATGGGAAAAACGCAATAAATAATAGTACATGATATTGTTCGTCCTCAGGGCCTAACTCCAACACATTGGTGATCAGTCACTTGAAACATTTATGTAGTACATCGTGCACTTTAGAATATCCGCCACTTGAAACGAAATGCTGCAACTGCATCATGTGGCACCCGCCTGAAACGGAATGAAAGCCTTATTTTGGGGGACCAACAAATCGGTGCAAAATAGCTGACAGAGAGAACACACGGCACCTCATAAAGTCATAACGTGTTCAGACTTAAGAGCCTCAAGGGCCAATCCTGGATTCAATTTGATGACTAGTTTCTTCTTCCCACGTTTTGGTGGCTAAGACATCCGGATAACCGCTTAGCTTTCACGCACCTCATCCTGATTAAATATCAACTGGCTTCCAGATTGGCTACCGAACTGAGTCTCTAGTTAGGTGTTCTTTTTAACCTTTCGATTTTTTATCTTCGGGTGTGTTTTAACACGCGCCCGGGAGGGCCTCTGAAAATTACGCGTACTGGAGGGGGGCGGATTCCGCTCCCTAAGATCTCGGCTCCTATTAAAGCTGCTGAAACTAAATTCGCAGGGGTGGATAGATCCGATAGTGAACTCTATTATTGCAAATTCTTTTTATGACCTTAGGTCAATATTTTCAAGGGGTCAAATGTGTTCACATTTGTAAACATTTCCTTGTTTTGCGTGGCTTGGCTTGTCATTGTTATGGATCGCTGTGATTGTGTTTAAATGCTCCACAATGGGCATCAATGATGTTTTGGACATTACTAATGATGCAATACAGATGCTAGACACAACATGTGACCACTCAGGTCACCTACATTGCAGCACTTTATCAGGTGGTTACCTGTTCCAGTTACCGGAACCGGGCCACCGCCCGACTGCTCCGTCGAGCAGTTCGGCACAATCGGCTTCGTGAAGAAAGGAATGAAGTACATGAATAAAGTATGGAAGCGCAATCACAATCAGTAAAATGACATACAGCAGTGCATTTATGACAACATTCCAGTTGATCAAGTTTGGTTCCATTAACCTGTCATGAACTTGACCTCTGTGATCTAACATAACCTTGAAACTATATAGGATATCAATATACATCAAACAAGTCGCTAGTGTTGCCAGAACACTTCCCTTTTGCGAATATATTGGAAGCGCATCAGCGCCGATTTTTGTAGTCAGGCGCTAGGATTTAAAAAAAAAACTTTAACGGCCCCTGACTTGAAAATGTTTCAGTTGATTTCCATTTTTCTTGCTTTAAACGACGCGCCGGTCATTTCTAAGTAGGTACGCAGAACATCGCGTATATCGACCGATAAAACCTGCAGGTACGAAAAACCGGAGGCGTGGGCGGAATTCGACCCCCCCTCCAGTGCGCGTGTTAAGGCTCCGGCCAATTTTGCTAGGGCCCGGCACATCTTTGTGACCTGGACTCTTTTTAAAAAGCTTTGTTGCTTTTGTGCACCGATGCTATTTTTTAGGTATTGGCACGTTTCGCAGACCCCGAAGTGTTCATTTAGTGCCCAGTCTTTTGTTCTATTTCTAGGATCATGTCGATTTGTTAGGGCCATAGCATATCATCACACTTCATATCCTCATGTGACCTTGTCAGGTCGCATCACGTGCGCGTAATCCTCTCGGTGGATTCTGAGATTCTGATAACCGTTCTCGCACTTGAAGTTTTTGAGGCCTACATGCTGTATCAAACCTCCCTGTGCTTTGAGGGCCCCGTTGTGTCTTCATTCTTTTAGCTCCCGTTTGTATATTTAGAGCAGCAAGAGTGTTTTAAGGGATGTCGCTTTTTCCAGACTCCGGTACGCTTTGAAGAGCCCGGTGCATTTCGTCTTCCAGTTTCTTAGGGTCCCGCGGTATTTATTTGGCGTTCCTCGGTCATATTTGTGCGACCCCAGCACGATATTAGGGGGACCTGTATATTTTATCGGGATCCCGTCTCTCGACTTTTCGGGCCCAGTCGCGTGGTTCCAGGAGAATCCGACGTCAGTTTTCTGAGCTCGACACAGTTTTGGTGACTTATTCTGAATTATGTAAAGTCTGGCCACGGCTTCCTTTTTCGGGCCCTCGATGGCATTTTTCGTGTCCCGCCGCGATTTGTCGAGCTCCTGTATGTTTTTCGGTGCCGTATGCGATTTGTTAAGGCATCTGGTGGCATGTTTTGACCAGGGAGCGATTTCCTGGCTCGGACATCTTTTTCGGAATCTCTGTTTATTTTGGATGGTTCTGGCTTGATTCTTGTCGGTTTCCGATGCGATTTTGGGCCACGCTGTGCTTATTTGGGGACATTGACGCCAATTTTTGGGAGTCCGAGGGAATTATTGATGCCTCGACCAGCATTTATGCGACTACCGACAGGAATTTTGGGTCCCATGTGCGACATTTGGTAGGTTTGGCGGTAGTTCACAGGGCGCGTTGTACTTATCTGACACCAGCGCGATTTTAGCGTTCCCGGCGCAAACTTCGGGCCCGGTGCAAGTTTTTGGTGTCCGCTGTATATATTTACTAGATGCACACTAACTCCACTGCCATGTTGGTGTGTTAAAAATCGATCCAAGCCACTACGTTCACCATTGGGTACGCATCCTAACCTGGCCTATCCTAGCATAGCTTAGCCTAACCCTAACCAAACCTAAACTAACCTAACTAAACCTAACCAACCTAACCAAACCAAACAAAACCTAGCCAGACCTAGCCAGACCTAACCAGACCCAAACCAAACCTAGCCAAACCTATCCAAACATAACCAAATATAACCAAACCTAATCGAACTTAAACGAACCTAAATAAACCTAACCCAACCTAACCAATCCTAACCTAACCAAACCTAATAAAACCGAACCAATCCTAAACGAAATCTAACCAAATCGAACTGAACCTTAACGAAACCTAGCCTAACCAAACCAAACCTAACCTGACTTAGCCAAACCTAGTCAAACCTAACCTAATATGACCTGACCCGACCTAACCCTAGCAGACCTCATTTAATCCTACCCTGTCCATTAAAGTGACCTACGCTGCCCTTTTTCCCTACACTCAGACTCAGACTCAGACTCAGACTGTTTATTGAACCATCCAATAAAGACATGGTTATTACGGCTCAAAGTCAAGAGTTAAAAACTGCATGCAGGTATAAAAAGGCTAAAAGGTGAAACTAGCAGTGGTTTCCGCATGCGATAGGATGAGCGATAAACGATAAACGATAATTATCGCTGTTAAGTAAATCGGTTATCGTTATCGTTTATCGCTAAATTTTCAAAATTATCGCTCATCCACTTATCGCAAGTTCCAAAAATTATGAACGATAAACGATAAAATGTAAACGGGATGATGGAAAATGGAAGACGATCGACAGTGTATGCCGCGCGACAGTGTGTGTGCGCAACCTGTTGCCATCTGCTAAGTGTACAGATCTGTCAGACGGCCGACGGGTGGTATAAATTTGCGCGGCGGGCCGGGCAGAGGTCAGTCACGAGGGGGTCCACTCCCGCATATCTGGCAACTATCCAAATCTTCAGGTTAAAATAAGCCTATTTTCAAAGTTAATCGCCATTGAGATAATTGGATTATTTAATTTATCATTTGGAAAATAGCATTCTGTACTCAGTGTAAAGAACTTGAAATAACATGTAGTTATTGATTGAGGCTTATTTTCAAAAAACTTTTAAGAACTGGCATTGTTCTACACTCCCGCATATCTGGCAACTATGCATATCTTCAAGTTAATATTAGCCTATCTTCAAGTTAATCATAATTGAGATAATTTTTATTATTTCATTATCGTTTGAAAATAAAATTGTTTACTCAGTATAAAGAATTTGAAATAAGATTTTGTAGTTATTGATTGAGGCTTATTTACATAAAACCTTTAAGAACTGGTAGGGACGATGGACATACGAGGGTTTGTCAAAAGCATATTCCTCGCGCCGCAAAACAGACGACGTTACGCATGACGTACGAGGGTTTATCGAAAGTGGTTGCGCCGAAAATATAATTACTTCTGCCGGTATGTCGGTACTTACGGAGTGACAGAATATATGTACTTCCACTGTGCTAAGCGTTGTCTTGGACATTGGCGAATATTGGGATATACAATAAGTAGGTACCTATTGAAGACAATGTGTTAAAGTAGCCTATAATTGGTCTGTAGCTGGGCCAGATGTCTCAAGCACCGAACCATCATCAACAAAGCGGCGGACTGAATGCGTCCACGGCGCTGAGTGTACAAGCGGCCGCTGAGTGTACTGCGCTTTTGCGGCGCTTGGTCATCTTGGTGAGTCGGAATCAGTGCCCCTCAGCGACGGGGCTGCATGGCAGCTGGGGTTTGCATGGTGCCGGTATGCAACACCAGCATCTGTACGCGTCCATTTCTTGTAAACACTAATGCTATTTGTACTCTGTTTTGGACCTTGATTTTGGACGTGAAAATAGGTCAGGGCGGACTCCGTGCCACTGAAAATCGCGTATATTCTGGACGTTATCGCTGTTAAAAAACAATTATCGTTATCGTTTTATCGCTATCGCTGTTAATTTTGTGAAAATTTTTTATCGTTTATCGTTTATCGTTATCGCAAACCTTTCTTATCGTTTTATCGTTATCGCAGGTCGAAAATTAGTTATCGCGGAAAGCACTGGAAACTAGCATACATGCCTATATGAAAAACTGAGATGTTAAAAACAAAACCGTATACACACATGGGTCATATAGCATAAATCATTCCCCTGCCGCCCAACAATATGGCGCTAAAGCTCGGCCGAACCTCGACACAGGTAGCTCTCTGATCTCCGGAGGCAACGCATTGTGCAGTAAAGGAGCCCTGACCTGAAATCTGCGCCTGCCCATCTCGGTGCGCCACCGAGTGACATGGATGTCATCGCCTCGACGCGGTACCTCTCTCTCCTCAGCTCACCCACCGTTCGAAAACAAATCTGCCAGCTCTTCAGGGACTCCCTGCCTACGGATCTTATGGAGCGTGGTGAGTGTGTGTAGCTGGTTAACTCATCCGCCCTCAGCCAGCCCAGTTCCTCTATCAGATCCGAGGCGTGATCGAATTTTTGCGGCCGAAAATCATCTTAGCAGCGAAGTTGATAATTTTTTTGTACCCGGTTGGTGTTTTCTTGGGTGGAGTTTCCATAAACCGAAATACAGTACCGGATCTGGGAGATGACCAGGGCTGTAACGAGGGTAGTGAGAATCTCGGACGGTAGGCTGTGCCTCACATGTGACAAACCAATGAGGGTGCCGAAACAACGGCCGGTGAGCTGGGTAACATGGGGCGTCCAGGGACAGCGTGCGGTCAAAAATGACACCGAGGTTTTGGCTTGAGAACAGGGGACGAGATTTTGATCACGGAATTTTACAGAAAAGTCGGGGATGTTGCGCAAATTTTGAGGTCCGCCCAAAGAAGAAGTTGCGACTTGGCAGCGTTCACTTTTAGACCATTCGCGCGAAACCACTGATCAAGGCATTCCAGGACGCGCTCGAGACGGGCGATCAGGGGTGGGGTATCAGTGGTTGAAGTGGATATTAGATCCCGTTTTTTGCCGCTGACGAGTAAGGACGTGTCGTCTGCGAATTGAGTGACCTCTGCTTCGACAAAGAGGCTGGGGTCATTGCTGAATCACGCTGTACAGGAGCGGTCCCAAACAACTACCCTGGAACACACCGACGTTGTTGGGAGCCGGGAAGATATTTTTTGTGTTGCCTAAACGATCAGTAATTTTGACGCTCTGGGTGTGATCACTCAGGTAGGCCGAAAACCAGGATATTTCTATGCCGTGGATGCTTAATTTGGCGAGGAGCTTCTCGCGGTTTATCACATCGAATGCCTTGCTGAGGTCGAGGAGACACAGAAGAGATACATCCCCACGGTCGTTGGCGGAAAGGATACGGTCGGATTGGGACAGGAGTGCGGTTTCGCAAGAGTGATTGGGACGGAAGCCGTGCTGGGTAGGGAGAGGAGGCGATAGTAGGACAGGTAGCCGTAGAGCTGCTGGTGTACAGCACGCTCTACAATTTTAGCGATGGTGGGAACTATGGAAATTGGACGGAAAGAGGAAGCCAAGATGAATCGCCTGATTTATAAACCGGAAAAACGAGGGAATGTTTCCAAGCGGGGGAAGTCGCAGTTCGCAAGACAGGAATTGACCAGGTGGCGCAAGACAGAATTGACCAGGGTGTCGCTCTGGAATTGATACTCCATACCCTGCTTCTCATGTTCGTATGTAAATATGACCGATACCAGAGATTGGGTGATGATTAAAATACTTCGTCAATATTGGTATACGGCCTGATACATAAACATATACACCACAAATCCTGTGCGTAAGATGGCTCTTTATATATACTCTGTCTCGGGAAGAATGGTCATGCCATACATATATCAGAACGATGTGTGGCTCTATTTTTGCTTAATATGGGCATTTCGTTACTTTATATAGTCGTCCTCAACCTAACATACCCTAGCCTAGCATGGCCTTACCAAAGCAGACCTGATTTGATCTGACCTAACCCTGCTCTTTCCTAACTTCATTTTCATACACGCAATAACACAGTTGTACTGCCCTGCATACACCATAAGTTATAATCACTTATATAAAATCCTCCCCACGGTAGATTGACTGGCGTGGGGCACGTGCGACCTGTATAATTTTCAAACCAATGAAGTTCGCTCAAGAAAACCCACTGATTCATCTATACAATGAGCCGGTTGAAGGCGGAAAATGATGTTGGTAATGATTCAGGGCAGCCCCGTTGTAGGGAAAATTGCTTCGATTTCCAAAAATTATAGGTATCGTATGAATCACAACCGTTTTAAGCTATGCGTGTATACTACTTTGTATCCAAAATGTTGTCTAACCGAGATGCTGATGGGGTGGAAAGCAGAGCCTGTTTTGCTGGTCTCGACACTTGTCCTCTCATCGCGATGGCTGACCCCTGGCGCACGGTAGGTGCCGGTGGTCAAATGGAAAAGTAGCCATTACACGGACCTGGGTAATGCATCAACGGCGTACCGTGACTTTTATCCGTTTCACAGTACCAGATCCAATCGTGGAAAACGATGAAAACGGTCGCCTATTATTTACACACTTCCTCCGGGTGCGTGCCACGTGCGGCAAAAATATGTGCCTACCACGCTTCGAGATTGTCTTGGGCTGTGCCCGTGGTGTCGGTCCAGTGGTCTTGGCTGTGCGGTTGTTTGGTGTCCATCGGACCATTGGTTTGCGAGCTATGCCGGTTGAAACCGAGCCCGATTCGGCGCTACGAAAATTTATCATATTCCGACTTAAAAATCCCCGTTTTTACTGCTAAACCAATTGGCGATGGATTATTTCGGCAACCCTTTCTCCAATCCCATCGGTGTCGCTCCCGTGCAGCACATTTACTCGTTCGCTCGGAAAGTGCTGCCCAAGGGTGGTCAACGCTCTGGGCTTTCACGTGGTGTGACACATTCCTCGTTCACTTCGATGTGAGCCGAGTCGGACGCCAATATGTGGCAGTCAGGATTTTCGTCTGGATATACAGGGTTGGAATAACAACCCGCTTTCCGAATGTTTGACCTCGACTTCATCATCTCATTGGGGACAATTATGATCTGACTTTTCTAATTTGGCGGTTTGCGTGGTACTGTTTGACCATGGATTGTTCGGTGACAAAGTGCTCTAGATTTATTGAAAGGTGCAAACTTAACTACTGATATATATTTGAAGGAAAATATCCCTTCCATATTCGATTATTGAAGAATTGCCCTCTCCACAGCCAAAATTCCAGAAGGGTATCTGATCCAACCCTATGTGGAACCTGACGATGTTTGTAACAACATTATCAGACAAGTTGAACAGACTTTCTAACGCCTTAGGACACCGTTTTTACCCTAGCATGCTTAGTTCCGAGGATCATGGAGTGGACCGGCCCTTCTTGAACGACATTATCACAGAAACGTCGTAATATAGAGGGTTAACATCGGCCCCTATGCTACTCAATTTCAAGTTGGGGGATTAATGCCTCTACTCTCAACTTTCCGTGTACTTATACATGAAGAGTCCCACAAAATAAACTTTCGGAAACCATAAGTATTGCAATTCGCAATTCCAGTCAGATTTGGATATAGGTGGGTTATCTTGGTCTGAATCTCCTTTCTTCCCCAATTCTTTGTCGACACATCGACACCATATGGATGCTACCGTACTTCACCGTCACGCAAAACTCAGTTTGCTGTTACCCTTCAAGTTCCACTTTTACATTGCACAGTATTTCCACAGGATTCTAGATGGAGTATAAATCTGTACCGATTTGGAATCTACAAGAGTTCTTTTGAGTCCGGATAATCATAGTGATGGTAATGGTGGCAATGATGCCAATGATGTTATTTATAACAAGTAAACGCTGTAGACTGACACAGACATCATATCAACGTGAAACAATTTATGTTCATGTTTTGTGGGTGTCTGTCAATCTCCTTCGGCAATCCCGAAGAAGACGTTTCCTACAATATGAGTGGGCCCCAATGTAGCATTGTGGTATTCAAACGTGATTTTCTTTACCTGAATTTTAATTAACACACATTTCATTTTGGTAACTTCGACCTGAATCACTACCATTTTTCTCCACTTTGTCCTCAAAGCTAGGTCATGGGCCATATTTATAACAATCAAACAGTTCAGTAAAATCGAAGTGTATGAAGCTGCACTCGCACATGCTACTTACCAATACCTGACATACATTTTACAATCAGTTGCCTAGTTATAGAAAGATTAGAAGCTCTTTACCTTCAAGAGACTTAATTTTTTAGTTAATTTTTTTAAAGATAAATGATCTTTATCCTGCTTTTGTAAAAAATCAACCTGAAAATGGAGAATAAATAATCCCAGCCATAGATCGCACCTAGGACAGACCCTTGGGATGAGACCATGGTGTGCTATCCCCTGTCGATCTCACCTGGAACGCGGTCGAGAAGTATGACATATCCTTTATAGGTACAGAAAGCGGTCAGGGCCACCTTTAACCTCAACCGTTTTCCAGTTGACACGTTGCCGGCACGCCAAGCGCTAGTCACGAGATGGCCGGTTGAAGTCGGATTTGGTCAAGTCAAACGCCAATTTCCTCTCAGCTCTCGTCTGACCCAAACATATGGATTATCATACAATAGGCAGACAGGGACCGATCGAAGTTGGATCGCTCTTGTTTTTTTCACCTTCAAGGTCTACAAGCAGTCTGGTTTTTCTTCCTCTGGTTTTCCGAAGCTTTTGGCTTCACGATTTACCTACACAAACAAGGTAGAGCCCGGACACCCACGGCTCGCCCTGGACGCCAGGTCCTCCGCTTCGCCTTCATGTTGCGAGTGGTATCCGGAGACCAGGACCTCAAAGAGCTCCCTCCAAATGTACTGTCACGAGTCATGTATGTATGTCCTCTGTATGCCTGTTCCCGGTGAGCCACTTTCTTTGTCTGCCGGCCGCCGTCTCTCTCCTCCCTATCGTGCTTGCCAGATGCGGATGAAATAAACGTCTTGGTAGCCTTTTCCTGACGAAAAATGTATCTAGCAGATGGGAATCGGCGTCCACTAAAGGACATTATAACATCCACGGCGTTAAAACTACCTTGCCGATGTGTTACATCTGTGCCATTAATATTATAAGTCAGCATTTATTCATGAACAAAACTTTATTGTAGGATGCAGTCATTTTTGCTAATACATGATAATATATATTGATAGCACATAAATGATTAATTTCAATAGCACTTAAAACCGTAACCATAAAATGTGTGCATCCTACGCTTTATGTGCGAGAACAAAACGTTGCGGTACAGACTTCAACTTCTATCAATACTATTGTTTCCTAGCAACGCCCTTAATTGACCTCCCCTATCACTTCACCAAATCTCAACTGCTCCCCGTAGTTCTGCCAATAACTTCAAGGAACAAAGGTGTGTTTATAGAGAGAAATGGTCAATCTGGTTTCCACTGTTCTTGATGTTGCTACTATCAATGCCCTTTTACAGTGGGCCAGATCACCTTCAAAGTCGCTTTTAATTCGAAGCGCCTGCCAGATGTGGCAATATAGTGTTTTCTGAGATTCTTCTGTGCGCTGAGTTCGATTATGTTGTCTATTTTGGCGTACCAAGTACTGGTAGCCCGTGAGGAGATGGGGGGATAAATTCATCGCATTAGGGTTGTTTGTGAATTGATACACGGACGGATGTCGATTCCAGCAGCTGCTGATGGCGGCTATGAATAGGATATTGCTGTACTTATCAAGGATCGGCTAATACAGTGCATAGTAGTAACCCAGTACTATAGTAGAAATGAGTCTCCTAACATCAATATCGTACCTAAATTTAGCAGACAATTCGTGCCAGGCCGCATCTATATTTCGCATACATCGTGCAGCACTACTCATGTCCAGCACTAGCATGTATGTGTGCACACAGGTGTGTATGTGGACATGCAAATCACACATGACCTACATATCTAATTGGTCACGTTACACCTGTCCTTCAGTCCACCGAAATCGCCAACACTATATTCAACTTACATTGTCTGGTGTGTGGTGTGTGTGTGCGTAATGTGACTTAGTCCTCTTCATTACAGTTCAAGTCGACAAGGTTCTCAGCTGAGTACGAGTGGGACGTCATCAGTGGCATACCGAGGGCATAGGGGAGGTGCCCCTCCTCCTGAAAGTTATGGGAATTTAAGAATCCCGCCGGGGTTCGGAAAAAATTGCGCCAGACTCCAAAAAAATCCTGCTGGGGTCCCCAAAATCGTTCAGGGGCGATCGCCAAACAGTTAGTCCAGATAACGGTCGCGTTTCTCTTCGCGTCTGTTGACTTCCAGTTCGAAGAACTCACGGACAGGACGTCCCCGCCCCGCTGGAAGTGAACGGCCCACTCGTTGGCTATATGTATGTCCATCAACGTGCCATTCAGCCAATCTTCGTGCTTGGGGACATATCGTTCCATGTGCCCGTCCAACCTGATTCAATCAGCTCGTGTCTTATGACGTTATGCAGGTATCATTTGCACTATTTCAATTTATCACCAGATAGTTGTGATCCTCTTTTACAGTCCAAAAAGCTGAATTAAGATATCAACTGTCGTCTCGATAATACCCTCATCCTGTTCAATATGCCCAAAGGTTGCTTTCGCCTGAACCAAACACGATATTACTCAGATCAACACGATGGACACCTGTGTAGCGCCGCACAGATAATGCTCTCTATTCTACCCGTGGCTTCAAATTGACGAAGCTCACCGGTGTGCGTCAGTGACCTGGATACTCCACATGCGCAGGTCGGGTGACAAGGCTGTCACCGTCACCCAACCCGTCCGTCTCATATTGAGCAGAGCCTCGCTCTCCGCTAATTTGACACCCATCTCATGCACCGTGGCGACAGCGGAAGGCCGCCTCGGAAGGCTGTCAGGGGCTGATGTGCCGCCCGGGCCAGCACATCAAACTACAACTGAAATTTACGGACTTAGCGCAAAAATGCTCCAACTTTGGGCATTGGATCCACGATTTGAAGGCATTGGGTTATCGCTGCGTGTTAAAATATGCGCGGAACTCGGTGGAACTCACTTTATTGTCCTACACTGGGGATCTAGGGAATTATCTACGTAGAGGAGTAGGAACGGGCCCCTAGCAGGGCCTCCGGCAGTGCCAGGGACACGTAGAATCTCAAGGATAGGGCGACCGGCCCAGCCACCCCCGCCAGCTACGTTCCAGTTTGTGGCACTAACTGCGAAGATCCAGCGCAAGGAACAAATGATACCCACCCCTCCTCCAGGCTTCTGGCTGCGCCATGGGATGTTTTTGCATGTGCATGTATGGGCATCTGTGCTTTACATCATTACATATTATTTGTTCCAAAGCTAGCACAAATAATGGTACCATATATGAGCGACGTCCAAACTGTTTTGATCTCGGGAACTATATGAACTACCAAATAAATATTGCTACGAAAGCTCATGGCACTTTGGCGTAATTGTATAGTTTATTTATGTGTTGCGCTCTCTTAGTTTTAGTGGAACTCCCGCAAATATAAATTTTGTTTCTCCGGCAGCTCTCGAGTCGTGTTCGCCTCAGTCCGGGCCTGTGCTCTGCGCTCCATTCCTCGCTGGCTCCGTCCTCCTGAGCAGCTGGTAATGTGGCGTGCCATTCTGTGCAGAGGCTACATTACGATGTGACCTGTGCGTGATAACTGTCCTCGTAAGATTGGGTGGGTACTGCAGCCAAGAAATGGCTTGCTGTGCGTGATGGAATCAAACCTTTTCATACTATTTGCCATGCGCAGAGAGGTAGTATCTTCCCGAGGCATTGGCGATGTCCCTGAAGAAAGAAAGCTGATTTAACCATAAATTCGGGTGTCATATCCACATACATAAATTGGGGTGACATATGCCACGAATCATGGCTCGCTAGTTTATGGCAGTGGTGTGTCACCATATTCCCAAACAGTGGTGCTGAGCTTAAATTGACTAAAATTAAATACAACCTAAATCAAACTCTCATAACCATTTCTGCTCCTCTAAGAACCTTGCATATCAAACTTATATCAATGCGTTTACGATTGTCGCGAGCTGGTCATAACTCAGCTGGCCAAATCCAACAAGCTCACACGTTTGGGGAAGGGTCTTCAGGGTAAGAAAAATAATTTGGAGGCTAAATTTCTTCCTCCCACTGGCGATTCGCTGGTTCATAGGATCAAAACGTCAAACTACGCAAAGCTAATGAAATGCAGCAAATTCACACAAACTGATTCGCACGGGCGCACCTCCTCGGATCATCGGGTGACTCGTAGTGCACACTTGACACCCGGTGCTTAGGAGCATAAGTGGAGGAACAGCAAAAACAAACACTCAGCCATGGAGAGGTGACAAATGCCGACCAACACAGGGCCCCAGACCACAATCATTACTGCGATGTACAAATGATATCGGCCTGACACCTTAATAATACGCTTCATTGGTCCTCACAACTTTGGTGTGGGGGAAGGACACATGTCTCACCTTTTCCTTTTTCTAGGCCTGTCTATGCTTGGGAAGTCCAAAGTTGTTCGGGAGAAGAGGGACGATGGATTTCCCAGGTATGTTCTTCTCAGTTAACAACATAAAATCGTAACCTTAGCACAGCCTCTCTCGCCTTAACAAACAGTTCTGGAATCCTCATGAAAGACGATTTATGACGGTGGCGTTAGCAAAAAGACTGCTAAAGTAGTCAATGCTATCCCATCTCTGTTTCTGTGCAGAAACGTCAACAGAGTAGCCTTTCCCTGTTCTTACTTCGTCCGTCCCGACTGTTCCCGTGCATTCATGAATATACAGTTTGCAGTTCAGTGCACGGGCAGAGACCCAGAGGTGGGTGGGATGTTGGAAATCAATCCAAATGTGCTGGGCTTGTGATCTCCGTTTTCTCGGTGGGAAAACATGAAGCTGAAAACATACAGCTTTTCCAAACATGAGAATCTGGCCATGCAGTGTTGCAAATTATGGAGTTTTTATTCGGTGGGCGATCAGGGGGCCCGCTTCTAAAGATGACCCTTGGGTTGAAAGATATCTCCATCTACAGCTTAGTGAACGGCT
>JAOTOM010000585.1:0-19820 GCA_034440615.1 Ashinkailepas kermadecensis
TTGCTCGCGTTGAGAGACAGGAGCCGCTTTTTGCTCACTCATGTGGGCTAGAGGTCTTTCTGGAGTCGTCGCCTGTCCTCAGGATCTCTTATGCGCCGGAATGGTTTGCGTCATCAACAAAGAGCTTACCACAGGAATCGACATCGTCCAGCAGATCATTATGTAGACCAGAAAGCATGCTGGTCCCAAGACGCTTCCTTAAGAGGCACCCCGCTCCATACATCTATCCAAGAAGAGCATGCCCCTCTGACCATCACTCTCTGCTTTCTCCCCATAAGAATGCTGGCTATCCACTTGAGAGGGTTTATGTCTGAGTGTTCGTCGGTATGTCTCAGTGTTCACATCGTCTTCCCATTCACCACCGATTCCTGCTGCCTTCAGCTTGTGTAGTAAATGGAGGTGCGGTTTGACCCGAATCAAAAAGCCTTACGACAATCAAATACACAACATCGACTGGGTCCTCTCGTCCATTGCATCTTCCAGCTCATCTAGGTTTCTAGGAGGTGGGTGAGACATGATCTTCCTGACCTGGAAGCCATGTTGGTGTCAAATGGTTAGCATCTGTTTTTCTTCCAGGTGCTCTTCATGATGTTCTTTCAATAATTTTCTCCAGGACCTCCCATGTAGCAGATGCTTCAACGAAACGGGCCGGTACTGGGGCTGGATCTGATCGATCGCTCCTTTTGGAAGATCGGACAGACATTTGCTCTGGTCCAATCAGGAACCTTCCCTTCCTGAAGTGACCCTCTGTAGAGGAGTGATAGATGGGATAGTGATGAAGCACATGCCTTCAAGACGATGCTGGGGTGCATGCCATCCGGGCTTCTCCAGGAGATGTGATGCAGTCTTCAGCCCTTTCAGCAGCTCTAATGATGCCTCCGGTGACATCACATTTGATAAGTTTTTTTCCTGTAAATGCGGCACTTCTAATGGAACTTCTGGTGTCCTTTGTCTGCTTCTAAATACCCCTTTCAAACTCTGAGTTCATAATTTCACATGTCTCTGGGAGAGAGCTGGACAGCTGCCCATTCTCATCCCTTCACCAGCAAGACTTCCTCTCTGATGGAGGTCTGACTTCTTGCACTTCAGAGTAAAACTTCTGCCTGGGGTTCTTGGGGATGTCATGTGCTAGTTGGTGCTCGAATTTGTATTTTGCCTCCCTGATGGCCTTGGTGGCTTCATTCCTGAGCTTGGTAAATTCTTCTCAGTCTTCTTGACTGTATTCTCTTTCGGTGTCGCTTCCAGGCCTGTCCCTTAGTACGGATTGCACCTAGCACCTTCCCCGCTATCCATTGCTTCTTCTTCCTTCCTCCCACTCCCGTTGCATTGTAACAGGGCACACATTTCTCTATCACTGTGTTGTAGGGATGTCCAGGAAAGCCAGCTGTGGCCTCTTCTGTGTTCTTTCCCAAAAAGTTTTTCAGTCCAGCTTTAATTTTCAGTAGAAAGCTGTTCAGCTTCGATGTAATTTCCTTTATGAAAAATTTATCTTAGTTGACTTGTCAGTCCCGGTTTCTCCTTAGCGGTCAACTAGCTGCTTAAATGCAGAACGCAATGGTCATTGCAGGTTCAATTGGTGGCCTTGCATGCATGTCATTGATGTCGATGTCATCTTTTGGTGTAATACCAGGTCATAGAGATGGCTCATCCAGTCCTCTGCCTCTGAAAACCTTGGACATGTTGTGTAGGAATGCATCCTGACAAGCCTCATGAAACTTGGCTGTTTCTGCTTTCCTCACTTCCTGCAACACCAACGTTCTTCTCCTGGGGCCTATCTCCTTAAAGTTGAAGTCTCCACAGACGGTTGTCTCCAAAAAACAACTTCGATTTTCTCTCAGCTGATGGTACATTTGCGTTGTAGTCATTTGTAGAGGTTGGTAAACTGGTAGATACAGGCCAGGATGACTCTCTCCTCATTGGCTTTGGAAAATATGCCAGCCTTTCCTGTACTCTCACCCGGGACCTTATTGGTGCTTACTTCTCGCTGTACAGTAGTTCTGACCATTATCAGCAATATTTTTTACCACTATTCCCATCAACCTTACCTTTCTTTGGAAATGCAGTAGTGCTCATAAAGGCATCTATAAAACTTATTCACTACTCTTCTCATCATTCAGCTTTAGTTTCAATGATAAATACCAGTAAGGGGGTCTATTCGAAGTAAGTTGAACTCCTCACCTTTGTGTGTTTGGTAAAACCATCGATGTTAGTATAAATACACACCATCTGATTTTAACACTGAAACAGACTCCATTAATTTTCCTGTGGATTAGTTCCTTAATAGGTTTTTCCTTGGAACGACTTCTCCTCGAAAATACTTTCAAGCTGCCTTTGCCTTTCAGTTTCCATTCTTGCCTAGAGTTTGACTGCTCGTTCTTTCGTCCTATGCTTGTAGTTCTGTTCAAATAGATATTCTCATCCAGCATCACTAAGACTCTGGACCTGCCCTTCAGCAGGTTGTAGCGTATCCTCCTTTCAAATCTCACAAATATAGCTTCCAGGCTTGTTTACTGCTCTGTGGTAGTAGCATCTTGGCCCCAAGACGAATGAGCTTCTGTATCTTGAATTCAGACTCTGCCCTCACACTGCATTTGTTAGCTCCCTTTACTTTGCCTCATCATGCTTCTTGCGCTCTTCAGCTTCTGTAGATGAACTTTCTTCATGTTGCAGCATGCGCTTGGCCAGAGCGCGCAACATGCGCTTCACCAGAGCGCTCGGGATCCAGCTCCTGAGCGACGCACAGGAGCTGACGCCGAGCCAACGCAGCCACATATCCGGGATCGGGGGTCAATAATCGGCAAGCGGTGAGGTCCTCTCTGAGCAGGTGCCAGACCGTCAGCTAAATCCGGAAGGCACCTGCCCAGCCGGGGCCTGGACCATCCTCCCAGCCACAAGAGCCGAAACTCGGCAGATGCCCTCTGTGCCTGCGGGAGAGCGACGGCGAGGGGTTCAAGAAGAAGAAGTCGAAAATGGAGAAGTACATTCCGTGTGTGAAGTGTAGTCGGCCAGCGTGTCCTAGACACAACAAATCTGCCAAAGTGTGCAACATCTGTCAGCCGTGATGCGGCTGTCTGCTTCGCTGCATGTTGCCTGATGTCTTTCACATTCAAGAATCGATTCAAAAGTGTTTCCCATGTTTATATTGTCGCTAGTGTTGTTTGCCTGATGTCTTTCATATTCAAGAAATAATTTAGAAGCTTTTCGCATGTCTCGAGTGTTGTTCTATATGAGCATTCGAACACATATATCGTTTGTTGCAATGGAATGCGTCGTTTCCGTACCTATCCACTACAATTAAGACCCGGTATTGAATATCGTGCCTTTCTATCATGTCTCTTGCGAATCGTCTCGGAATATTCGGAAATATATCAGTGCTGGGACGCGGCGCAAATATCCCAAACAATTGTGCGGCCATTTTCACTAACGCAGCCGTGTATTATCCCGCAGTTAATTATATAGCGAACATCAATGTGGTATAAAACCAAATGTTAAGCAAGGTTCTAACACCAGCGAAATGCCTCGGCAACACGCGCCCTGGAGGGCCTCTGAGAATTACGCGCACTCGGAGGGGGAAGGGATTCCGCCCCCCTAAGATCTCGGCTCCTAGTAAAGCTGGAGAACGAAATTGCAGGGTGGATGGGCACGGTAGTGAACTCTATTGTGTGTGCAATTTTCGTGACCCTGGGTCAATATCTTCAAGATCAAATGAGGTCAGATTGGCAAATTTTTCCGGTTTTGCGTGGCATTGCTTGGTTCATCGTTATGGATTGCTGTGATTGTGTTTAAATGCTCAAAAATGGGCATTATTGATGTTTTTGGACATTACTAATGATGCAATGCAGATGCTAGACCCAACATTTGACCTCAGGTCGCCTATATAGCACCCACCTTTATCAGGTCAGTTATGTTCCAATTACCGGAACGGCCGCCCGCCCGACTGCTCCCGTCGGGCAGCTCGGAGCTGTCGGCTTCGTGAAGAAGGGAGTGAAGTGCATGAATAAAGTATGGAAACGCAATGACAAACATTACAAATGACAACCAGTAGTGCATTTATGGCAACATTCCAGTTGATCAAGTTTGGTTCCATTAACTTGTCATGAACTTGACCTGACTTGACCTTGGTCACCTAACATGACCTTGAAACTATACAGCATCTCAATATTCATCAAACAAGTCCTAGTGTTGCTTAGAACACCCCTTTTGTCAGTATACTGGAGCGCATCTGCGCCGATTTTTGTGGTCTGGCGCTATAACATTTTTTTGACTTTAGTGGCCCTAACTCGGAAAATTTTCGGGCGATTTCCATTTTTCTTGCTTTAAACGACGCGCCGTTCCATTTTTAGCAGGTACACCGAAAATCGCGTATATCGACCTGTAAAATCTGCAGTTGTTTGCGAGAAAACCGGAGGGGAGCGGATTTCGCCCTCCAGTGCGCGTGTTAAGACGTTTTGAATGATATGCGACATGACCTAGGTAGGCCAGAGGCTCGTTCTGGACCTCGGGTCAACCGAGGCCATGGTCAGCTATTAAGATTCGGAAACTAACCAATGTCATCGGAGCCGTTTTTCGTTATATAAACCAAATTCAGCTTCCCATCGCCATGCTGTCAAAAAGTTTGTACCGGAAAATTATAATACTTTTACCCAAGTCCGGTGACCTCTGGTGACCTCCGCCGACCTGGCCTTAAATCACACCGCGCATTGTCGAGAGCACATTTCAAGGGCTTTCGAATAGCGTTCCATGTTTGTTTCTATCTGTTTCAGGTCCTGAGATATGTGTCAATATCGGAGGGTCCCACCCGACCTGTGCGGATTTTGACCTATGATACGACCCAGCGACCTAAACCCATTGACCCTGAGCTAAAAAAATGACCGAAATATTTTCGATAGAGCTTGTCACCAGCTATCCAGTACCTTTTTCCGTTTGTCGGGACCTAGCATAGTTATGGAGATCTTATGGGGCAGACATCAGCCCCCGCCGGACCGGCGAAGTTTGCGGACCGCTGGACGTGCGAATGTTAAGGTACCGACGTCCTAGCTGGTCACACAGCCAATATAACTATAATCAACGATGTCACCATCAACCAGACCGGCATGACGCCGCATGTGGGTAGTGGCCGTAATCCGAGGGTACCTTCGGTCACTGGGTGGTGGCAGCTGCACGTGGCCTACGGGACGGCGCGCATCTGGCAACATCTGTTCTGGCCATATGGACCATGCGACGTCTACAGGGTGAACACAAACCGATATGGCTTATGAACGATGCTCTTCTCCTATATTGATTGATCGCTGTGGCGTAACACCATTTCGGAGGAAGGGGAGAAGAGACACAAAGCGTTGCTGCCCAATGCTTTTTGCCCATACCTCCCGAAAGCCCTGGGCGAGTCATTCCCAGGCGATGCCTCGCCCAGGCGCCCACCTCCCCCGTTCGGCCGCACTGGGTGGATGATGTCCAGCAGGCGTCGCGGTTGAACAGCATGCCGCGGGCGGGCACCAGGGCGCGGAAGTCCTGCATGGCCTGGTCGGGCAGCCCGTGCAGATGGTGCGGTAGCGGTCGGCCATCTTGTCCAGGGCGGTGGCGAGGTGGTGACTAGCTGACACTCGGAAGGCGGCCGTCTCGCGCCAGCTGCCGCACTGCTCATGCATGCGCATCAGGCCCGACAGGCTCGACGGCTGGACCAGACGCGGGTACCTGCAACAAAGGAGTGTGACGGTTGTAAACACAGACGCACGTACCTGCAACACCGGGAGCGTGACGTTTACAACAACACACAGCTGCACGTGCCTGCAAGAACGGGGGTGTGACGGTTACACAACACAGCCGCACGTACACGCAACAACGGGGCATGACGGCTACAGCACACAGATGCACGTGCATGCAACACCGGGCGTGAAGGTACAACAACACACAGCTGCACGTGCCTGCATAACGGGGGCGTGACGGTTCGCCGCCGCCGGTGGGCGTCGGTCGCCGCCCCCGCCCGCGCCGGCGCGCTCCTGGGGCGTCGGTACACAGTCACCGCATGTACACCCAACGGGGCGTGACGGTTACACAGCACAGCCGCACGTGCCGCAACAACAGGCGCGACCATTACGCAACACAGCCGCACCACTAAACAATATGCCCACAGCCCTGCGACACAATCCAGATATGCCAGCTAGCCAGCCTACAATCATGTGTGCCTTCAATGTGTGGGTCAATGCCCCATACTGTTTGAGAGAGTTGGAATCTAAATTATTACGTACTAAGCATAGCTGGTGCCAGCTGAATGCTGACGAAACATTTAATTCTGTCTTCAGGGATGAGAATGTATGAGTATTTGTGTAATACAATGATATATTTGAAAACAGAATCATGATCATGCAGTGAAACATTTTAAAAAGTACATGAATACAGTCTTCAATATTACAATAAATGCACGCATTTTCTTCCTTAACTTCAATTTTATTGAACGAAAAGCTTAGCCAGATTGGAGGTATATTATTATAGAAGACAGATTCCAGGGACAAACTCAGTTTGGTCATAATCTACGGAATCTACATAATTACTTATATTATGATATTACTAGTTTACAAATGCATGTGGTCCACTATCAAACTAACACAACAAAATTATGTCATTACATATCTGTATGCAAATCAGGATTTCATTATGATTTACATTTCCACCACTAAACAGTACCGCGAATGCATGTTTAGTAGCATGGTTACAAAACTATATTTATACCAACCTAGAGGCATATCTCGTGGGGGTACAATATTACCATCAGCAGGAATGGTGTGGGTTTTATCCAGCTTATAGCACACCCTGAATAATGACTGCAGCATTTGTTCAAGATGCCCTCTTCATCAGCTGAGTATGGTCCAGGTCAGGCTTATGTAATAGACATAATTGAAACTTTTGACCTCAACCTAGGATTCTTGATAAACTTGTAGTTTACGTTAGTTCTGATTCCTTGGAATCTCGTGCTAATGCATTATTCATGAATTTGGATGGGCCTTTGTGGCTGGTTAAGTCTCAACTTATTAAGTAAGTTCATGAATTCAATGTTTGCGAAAGTAAAACTTGAATATACTTTGTACAATGTAGGCTGGGTATTTAACGTACACTGTAGGCTACCTTAATGAAAAAATTCCAAAACATCTTGTTTAAATAAAGTTATATTAAAAACTTAAACTTAAAAAACAATATAACCTGAAATGTATGTGGAGAAAAAAACGATTTCTTAGTTCCAATTTTGTTTTCTAACCTACCACAAAATCCTAACTAAACCTAACATAACTTAATCAAACCTAACATTTTTGTATGCTTCACGGAGGTAAAATGTGTGCAAACTTAGTCATAAAGTCATAAAGTCATAAAGTGTTAAGGCTTAATAAGAGCCACAGGGGCCCATCTGGGTTAAGCCTATCTAGAAAAGGTACTAGAAATGTACATAATCTCACCCCAATCAATCCCTAATCCCAAGTTCCTAGGAAGCTATATATCCCAGCCTATCTAGCATCATCCACTTGCTATTGCATAACACCCTCAACAATTGCAAGCTCCTCCCATCATACCCATTGTGCTACCATAGCCCCTGCTTAAAGGGGTCTGTGCCGTGCACATTTAACATAAATATTATCCCTCCATCCAAATTAGAAATCAAAAACAAGATTTTCCTGCCTAAAAAATGTGTCCACCCTACTTTTAAATACATTCAATGAGGAACTCCCACAACATCAGCAGGCAGCCCATTCCACTGATCAACAACCCTTTGACTGAAGACCTGCTGTCGCTTAACTGTCCTACACCTCAACTTGTCTAACCTGAGTTGGTGACCCCTGTGTGATACTTTAAACTGAAGAGCACCATTTAAATTGACCTGATCTAGTCCTTTAACAATTTTGTACATTTCAATCATGTCCCCCTTAATCTCCTATACTTGAGTGAGTACATATCTAATGCCACAAGCCTTTCTCCATATTCTAAGCTACCTAGTCCACTGATGAGTTTAGTTGCTTTGCGTTGCACTCTTTCTAACTTGTCTATATCTTTTCTAGGTAGGGGCTCCAAGCTTGTACAGAATATTCCAAGTGGGGTCGCACATATGCTAAGTACAGTTTTTTCATGACTTCCCTTGCTCTTATACATCACACTTCTATTAATGAGTCCCAGCATTCTGAGCGCCCTGTTCCTAGCTGAGCTACATTGTTTCTCTGCTTTAAGGTCATTTGAAACCAACACACCTAAGTCCCTTTCCTCTTCAATAACATCCAGTTCCCCTCCTCCCATTGTATATCTGAAAGTCTCACCTCCAGACCCCAGATGCATAACCTTACACTTGTCATAGCTAAAAGACATCTGCCATTGATCAGCCCACTTTTTCTAGGTCCTCCAAGTCTAGTTGAATATTACTAGATTGATCACAACTGTTTGCCACTCCTACCAGTTTGATGTCATCAGCAAATTTTAACACTCTATTCCTCAGCCCTACCTCAATGTTATTTACAAAGATGATAAAGAGAAGTGGCCCTAGAACAGAGCCCTGTGGTACTCCACTCCAGAACATCCTTCCAATCAGATTTACATCCATTTAACATTACCCTTTGTTCCTTCCCCTCAACCATGCTTCAATCCAACCTAGAACTTTTCCAACAATCCCATGTTGCTGTAATTGATGAATTAGCCTCCTATGTGGAACTTTATCAAAACCTTTGCTAAAGTCCAAGTACACAACATCCATCCTGTTTTGATTGTCTACTTCTTTAGTAACATACTCCATGAACTCCAAAAGGTTAGTTAAACAAGACCTTCGAGATCGAAATCCATGTTGAGTATCCCTTAAAAGATTGTGCCTATCAAGATGAATCTGAACATTCTGTTTAACCAGTTTTTCTAGTACCTTGCAAACTATTGAGGTCAAACTGACTGGCCTGTAGTTCCCTACACACTTCATACTTCCCTTTTGAAAATTGGAACTACATTTGCATTTCTCCAATCTTCAGACACTTCAGAGTATTCCATAGACCGCCTGAAAAGTATACCTAGAGGAACTGCAAAAGCTTTAGCACACTCTACTAAGACCCTAGCATATATATCATCTGGTCCAGAAGCTTTATTAGGCTTTATATTCTGCAACTGCTTTTCTACAGCTTCTGTAGTTATCGTAAGATACTCCAACCTATCACCTGTCATGGCATATGATTCAGTTGTTTCTATTCTACCAGAATTATCCTGAGTAAAGACTGATGAGAATTGCTTGCTTAAGGATTCCACAAGATCACAATCATCAACCACTAATTCCCCATCTACCTCCAGTGGTCCTACACCACACTTTTTAGCCTTAAATTTGTAGAAACTAAAGAATCTCTTAGCATTACCTGCTGAACATTCCCGAGCTAATTTGATTTCAGCCAGTCTTTTAGATGCCCTAACACACCTCCTAACTTTATTTCTAGCTATTTGATATGATTTGAGGTTTACCTCAGAGTTAGCATATTTTAGTTTCTTGAATGCCTGCTTCTTTGACTCCAGTAAATGCTTTACTTCCCTGGTCAGCCATGAAGGGAGCTGAACCCTGGTTAATCTAATTTGCCTATTGGGAATGAACCTATCCTGACCTTGAAATAGTTTATATTTTATAATTCTCCACATTTCATAAGCATCTAAGCCTTTCAATAAGTCTTCCCAATCAATTTCATTCAGGAAGATCCTGAACTCATTGTAATTCCCTTTAGCAAAATTAGGAATCAATGTCTTATTGGTTCCTACATTTCCAACATACAATGAGAAGCGTATAATGTTGTGATCACTATTACCCAAAGTCTCTCCTATGTTCACATTTTGTACAAAATTTTCCTCATTAGTAAGCACAAGATCTAATATTTCATTTTCCCTTGTAGGTTCATGTATCATTTGAAAAATAAATTCTCCTCAAAACAATCCATGAAGCTTCTTCCCGATTTGTTTAGACCTATAGTTTTGCTTCCCAATCCTGTTATGTTGAAATCCCCCCAACAAAACAGTTCTCTCCTTACTCTCCTACTTATCTCTTCCTGCATCAACCTGTCCGTGTTTTCATTCTGGTCTGGAGGTCTATAGAATGCCCCAACCCTAAATTGTGTTCCATTTTTCAGAATGATATCTAACCACAAGGATTCATGAACCACCTTCATCATGTACACTATCTTCTATGGAATGACATTTCATTTCTTGTCTGACATACAACAGTATACCTCCTCCTATCCTTGCCTGCCTTTGATAAGCATGCATGTTGTAGCCTGTCAATTCGAATTCTTGCAAGTTGTCTCCAAAATTCTTTCATTAACCCATGCCTCTGTTATGCATACCAAATCTAGCTTTTCAGACAACATATAACCATGCAGTTCCCCAATTTTGTTCCTAACACTTCTGGCATTGACGTAAAAACATGATAAACCATTCCTTCCCTTGTTTGCAAGACTTCTCTCTCTCTACCTATTGCTGAGCAATTCAACTCCTCTCTTGCTCAAATGTAACCCATCTAATGCAAACATTTCAGTCTTCCCCAGAAATCCCCCCACAAATCCAAGAACCCCACGCCAAGTGCCTTACAAATCTTGGCCACCCTGGTATTCAGTCCAATGGCCCTCGAGTACCACTCTATGCTTGCGTTAACCATAGGGAGGATGGATGTTACCATTCCTCGTTTCCTACTTACAGCTAGCCTACCTATCAAAGCCCTATACTCTTGTATTGTTTCCTCTGTTTTTGCTTTTCCTACATCATTTACACCAACCTGCACAATTACCGTTGTGCTCTCTCCACTTGTCTTGTAGTTGCCTTAAAGTGCGATAATACCAGATTTTCGTCAGCACAAAAATGTAATTCTGTAGAGAATAGGGTACATAGTGAAGGAGCAGAATATTTGTGGTTATAATTAATTCTGAAGAATGGAACAAGATTTGGGAATTGTGAAAAGGTCACCAGTGAAAAAGAAAAGGTCACCAGACCAGAATGAATACTCTTGACAGATTGATGCAGGAAGATGTGAGGAGTAGAGTGCATGGGAGAGCTGTATTGTTGGGGGGACTTCAACATAGCAGGGATGGGAGACAACGAGACATTGTTCCACACTGTTTCGCCGGTGGGCTGCGGGATTGGGAAATGTCCCGAGTGACTCGAGTGTTGAACCTGGAACCTTGGCATTCAGAGCTCGACACCCTCAACCACTCAACCACTACCGCTCCATATTGCGACGGAGAAAGCATTTTGTTCAGCGGCTGGCAGCCAACGCTGTCATACAGATCGTTCCAGTACAAACACGCGCACTGGGGAGGGCGGGGAGGGGCGAAATCCGCCAACACCTCTAATTTTTCGCAAATATATCTTATTTTCCTGGCGATATATGCCATGTTTTGTGTACGTGGTTAAAAATGTCAGTTAAATATGTCATATAGTACTACAATTGGCCGTGTAGATATCGATATAAGGTCATGAAACCAGCACACAATACAGATCACCACAATACCCATCTACCCTCAAAATTTCCATACTCTAGCTATAATAGGAGCCGAGATCTTAAGGGCAGGGGGAATCGGCCTCCTGCCCCCCCTCTCCAATACGAGTAATTTTCTGAGGTCCTCCAGGGCGCATGTTAAGGGAAGTCAGGAAGAAGCTTCATAGCTTGCTTTGAGGAAAACTTCTTCTTTAAAATGGCACATGAATTTACAAGTGGAAACAAAATGTCAGATCTGATGCTTACAAATTGATTTTTTTGTGTTCAGAATGTGAATATAGTAGATACTTTGGTAATAGTGATCATATTTAAAGTAGGTGTTGTAAGGCATCTAAAAGACTGGCTGAAGTGAAATTAGCTTGAGAATGTTCAGCAGGCAATGCTAAGAGGTTCTTTAGTATCTACACATTGTAGTCTAAAAAGTGCAATGTGCAATGTGCACTGGTGGTAGATGGTAAAATAGTTGACGATGTTTGTAATGTAGTGGAGTCCCAAAGTAAATCGTTTTCTTTCCATCACCAAACAATACTTGGTGTCAATGAAAAAGCTGCAGGAATTAATATAAACCAATTCTTATTGATATGAAATGCTGCATAATATACATTTTTAGTCCATATCTTGAATGCTTTATTTCTAGCTAGAAATGACATGGAATGATCGAAAGCAACTAGACAAGAGCAAATTACAACTGTAGAGAGCAAATTACAGCTTTAAAACTGCCTAGTGACCATCAGCTTGTTCTTTTTAAACAAAAATTAATGGCCAGCTGACTAGAAACAGAAGTACTTTCTGGCACATTGCATAATACAAATTATCCCCTCGAAGTTGGATGGCTTCAAATTTTTCCACTCTAAATCCATGAACCAAGAATCTAAATCTGGATTGGGCATGAATCATGCTTGCAGTGACATGGAATGGATTTCTGAATGAAAACGCCGTCATTTCAAACCAGAAAATATAAACAAAAAAATTGACTCACCTTGAGTAGAAGCGTTGACTCCAAACCTTCTCCGAATCAATGGCGCTATGGAACTTCCTACACACCCGCGCCACTGATGGAACGTCTTCCGCATAAAGGAAGCCAAAAATGTGCTCCAGGATCTCAACTGGTAGGGAAAGGACGTGGTCCATCCTATCGGGTTCGTCTGTTCCTACATGCATCAATATTTGGAAATGAGAAAATGCAAAGCACAACCAAGCGCACACCGTGCGAACAAAGATCCAACCGAGCGTCTCAGCGTTCAGGATACAAGACGGCCGCCAAAGCCTTGACCGGAACTTGGCTGAATTGTACGCCAAGGAACTCGCCGGAAGTCTTCAAATCCACCAAGGGAGGCCTCGTGATAGAGAACCTATGCCGTGATTGGCTGGAATGGTTATTACGCACTTTCTCTTGGAACAGTGAGTGCTATTGATTTTTTCGTTGTTGCAATATAAAAAATACACTGTACTTTCCTAAACAATATTAAATTAAGTGTACAAATAAATAGTTGGGCACAGCAAACCAACGGCGTCTTTAAATTGGGAGACACCAAGCGAAAGGTTCCAGACGCAGCCGCCAGAGCAACGACACATGCATGAAGGACAAGAATTTCTCGCGGGATTAGCAGCGATAATGCCTTTAGTTTGTGCCTTTAGTTTGGGGGAAATTGAAGTGGAAGGAATCTATTGAACTTGGTGTTGATGAGTTCGAAATTGAGCACAGAGATTCCTGGCAAATAACATGCATATATGTATAACACACTCAGATATTCCTGCTTGGCACACGAACACCTACATAACACACTCAGAGATTCCTCCAAGCAACATGTATGCATGCATAACACAATCACATATTCCTGCTATATAACACGTATGCACATAGGTGCAAAACAAGTACCCTATTACCATCCATGGAGGATAGCAGATTGACCCGATAGCCATGGGGGGGGGGGAGGTGGCAAAATGCTACCGGATTGTTGTAGTTATATGATGTGGATATTTCACGCGCACAGAAGGACAACGATGGTGGGGTGCTCTCGAGCCTTCCTGGAGGGGAGCCACCATCATGCGGAGGGGATACATGCCTCATGCCCCCCCCCTGTCACCTCTGATTAGAGATTTTGGGATAATTCGTGTCTACTCCCCTCTCTCTCGTTTTGCAGCATATAAAACATGTGCAAACCTATATTGTGTAAGCCCTAAGCTGAAATAACACCAATATCTTGTCAAGATGTTCGAGCACTTGCCCTTGGTGTACAAGACCACACTGTTCACACAAGTCGATAGTATTCAACAACAGCATGAGCTGTGTGATCAAACTCACGATCATGGATGAAGCTTTGTATACATTTGGGGCCTTAGGCCTTGTCAAAGTTACAATGGACATACTCTTAGGCAGCTTTTGCAAACCCTCAAATGTGCATGCTGTAAGTGGCCAATGTTCCCTGATTTAAATGAAAAATGACACACAATCGAGAATACACACTTCCACTACCACAGATTATTTGATGCTTATCCCATCACTTTAGTATATTCCAGTTCAAAAGTAATTAGGAATGCATTACAACATGAAACGAAAAATTACATCAAGCATCGGTTTATTCCCGTCATATCTTAATGAATTTCAACCAATAGCCACCGCATATATAATGCAATGTTGCTGTCTCTGCACTTCATCATCATTTGCCCAACTTATGATACGTTTACAGAATATTGTTTAACTTATGCTGCAGCCCAAAATCTCCTGGTAGCATGAGTTCCAATGTTACCAATGCACACTTTTCATGATAATTTGCTGCGAGGTGGATACAAGTAGGCACTGTAAGCATTATGAGCATAATGAGGCATAATGAGCATAATGAGGCATAATGAGCATAGTGAGGAATAATGAGCATAATGAGGAATAATGAGCATAATGAGGAATAATGAGCATAATGAGGCATAATCAGCATAATGAGGAAAATTAAGAACGGAATTAACATAAAAACCAGAGTACCCCATAACCCCCATAGCCATAACCATAGTAGGCCTCTTCATAAAGGTTTGTCTTAAGGTTCAGTCCACTTTTCCTTGACATTTTATCAATCAGTAGCTCCCCTCCGGACGAGCGTCCCCTCTGGTGAAAAGTCCTGGATCCGCTCTTGCAGACGATGAGATCACTGGCAAAACACGTCAGACGAACAAAATAACCATTGGTAGTTCCATAACATTGGTAGAAATGGCGCCCTGCAAACAAGTGCCCCCTTGACAATTCCTGGATCCACCCCTGATTACAACATTGCTCTCTCGCGGTTATGAACTCCGGTTGGTTATATATCCGTGCTCATTGACGTGTGGCTTCTCTTGCAAATTGTAACTTCCGTTGAACCATTAAGAGGAAAGCGGACAACTTGAAAATTGGTCTCAAATTGTATATGTCGCGAACAGCAATGTGGCAGTGTAATTTCAAAGCCGGCAATGAGAGCGCCGTCCGAGTAGGTTATGACGGATTTCTTTGGGGAGTTACTAATCATATTGGAAGTGACTGCCTGATATCACAACGGCTGCGAATAAAAGAGATTTGCTCCTCCTACTCCTACTACACTCAATCATTGTACACATACCGAACCTACAACACCTTCGAAATTATTTAGACATCTCAACTTTCGGATACCGTATGGCAAGCCATGTCGAATCACACCCACATAACACAAATTTATATCACAGCCACGAAACGAGAGGACTTCGAAAAATTCAAACTAACCTTTGACCCTACGGTTTGAACTGACATGTCCCGGTTTGAAATGTTACTCGAGGTTTTCCCACGGGCTATCTCCTGATACCAAATATGAAAGCTGTGAAAGAAAACAAAGAAACGCTGTGCGACCGAACAAGTCAGTCTAAACTTTGACCTTGAAAATTAAATTAATTTTTAACAGTTCGCTAGATTGCCTCACGGCACGTCGAATGACGCCCACTTGTTGCAAATTGAAGCCATAGCGACAAGGCGCAAGGTCTTCGGACAATGCAAGCTAACCTTTGCTCTGGTTGTTTGACATTTGCATGCCCTTGTTTCAAATATTACTCAACGTTCACCACGAGCTATTACTTTATACCAGATGTGGGTAGGTTAGGGCGAAGATAAAAATGCAAGGCGACCGAAGAAATCGGCTTGACCTTTGACCGTTGAATTTCGTTCGATTTCATAGCTTTACAGCAGGGCACAACAAACCACGTCGAATGACACCACAGTGTGCAAATTGAACCCATAGCGACGAATCGCGAGGACTTCTAAAAATTCAGACTAGCCTTTGATCTCAAGGTTTTACCTTGGCACAGGGCCTGCTCTAAGGAATTTTCACTAGGGGTGATTTCTTCCTTATGCCTAATCAGGATAATGTGGTGTCACTGGCGGAACTAGCCAACCTGCTTGGGGAAGGTCAACTTTCGGCGCGTACCCCCCCCCCCCCCAGCAGTGGCGGAGCTAGGGTTTATGTCATGAGAGGGGACAATCGGATTTCGAGGGTGCTCAACCCATCACTATTCTTGGGTTAAAGGCAACGGATTTCGACTACTATTTTTCATGAGTGTTCTTATATTGCTTTCAATAAAATAATTAATGACCAACTTAATTGTCCTGTGAACGGGGCCAGCTATCTTTTACCATCGTTTCTGAGATACCGCATTTCAAGCCTAACTCCCCACCCTGTTCGAAGGGTTTTCTTTTGGTATGACTCGACAATTCACCTCGGAATGATGAAGTTACATGTATACAAATCACTGAAAAAATGCAATATTTTCAAATTTCAGGCATTGCAGTTCATAACGCCCGGTCGCCACCATGCCAACGTTCATGCACGTGTATGCCGGCCTTGCGCATTCGGCGCATTCGCTCCTCCTCGGTATTCTTTATTTCGATCCGTTGCTTCTCCTTCGTCGACGGATGTGCTTTAGTAATTCAACACATTTTTGTTACATGGCCGGCACATGTTTTTAGACCCTCGGGTCTTGTTAGGGTTTTGTTGCTTTATTATGTACCGATTAATTTTGTTAGGTACCGGTGCGTTTTCGAACACCACGTTATTTTTAACTAGTGCCCGACCTTTTTTTTGTTTTTTTTTGTCAATGTTGCCTTTTGCGAGCTCCTACCCGTTTCTCTAAGCCATCAAGCGATCTAATGGGATCGGTGTGCTTCGAGGGCCATCGGTGTTTCCTTTTTGAGCTCCCGGCTTATTTATTAATGCAACGCAAGTTCGAAGGCCTGGCCTCTTTTTGCGACACTCGATGCGTTTTGGATGACCTGGTGCATTTCCAGCCTCCAGTTGCGCTCTTAATGTCCTGCTGTGTTTATTTGGAGCTCGTGATGCACATTTATGGGCCCCAGCACGACTTTGGAGGTCCTGGCGCTACTTTTCCGGTCCAGGCGCTTGTTTTTGGGGACTATACGCCATGGTTCTGCACTGGACGCGATATTTTTGGAACCGCTTCTGATCTTACGTCCGAATCTCGATCTGATTTGTTGAGATCCCCGACCAATATTTGTGTGTCACACCGCGATTCTCGACCTCCAGTAATTTTCGGGGTCGTACGCAATTTCTGAAGGCATCTGTTGCTAGGTTTGGGGCTCTAGAGCAATTTGTCTAGCTCAGACATTCATTTTTTAATCACTCCTTATTTTGGAGAGTTCCGGCTTGATGTTTTGGGGTACGGATGCGATATTTGGGGCTGCGCTATGTTTATTTGGGGCCCTCGACGCCAATTTTAGGGGGACCCGACGTGAGATTTCCGGACACAATTTTTTTATTTCCGGACACAATTTTTGGGACTACCGACGGGAATTTTGAGTCCCAAACGCGATGTTTGGGGGCCCGCAGGTATTTTCTCTAAAAGTATTTTCCCCCTTGTTACGCCACTTTGGTTGTTCATCGAGATTCTTTTTCCGGTAATGGCACCATTCAAAGTTGGAAAACCCTTTGAATAATTTTCTTTCCAGACCAGTTCTGCGTCTTCCGATGCTCTGGTCTATTCGATTGAGTTGTAGTGTGATTTTTTAGGTGAGGTTTTTTTCAAGGCTCCTGCGCGAATTTTTTTGGTCCCGGTACGATTCTTCGGGATCCCGGTGCGAATTTTTTTTCGGAGGCTGGGCAAGTTTTTTCGGGGCTCGACATTTTTGTTGCTTCATTACCGTGCTTTGTGAGACCGCAGAGTGATTTTCCGAGTAAGAATTTATTTCGTGCGTTAATTTTGTATCCCCAGTATGATTTTCAATTGGGTTTTTTTAACGCGATTTTTTGTGTCCCAGTTTAATTTTTTTCGGTCCCGGCGTCATTTGTTTGGATCCCTCGTGCGAGGTTTAGATGCCTGGACACGTTTTTGGGAGCCTAATACGTTTAGGGTGCTTTTGGTGCGGTTGCTGGTGCCCCAGAGTGATTTTTCATGTTTGGACTGCATTTTTTCTTCGCCCGGACTTCATTTTTTGACGCGTACCGATGGAACTTTTTGGCTCTGGTGCGACCTGTCGGGCTTCTAGTGTGATTTTCAGGTGCTCATGCGCGAACTTTTGAGGCCCCCAACGCAATATCCCGGGGCCCTGCCCGTGTTTTTGGCTCTAGCGTGATGTTTAAAGTTACCGACACGACGTTTTTGGTCCCCAGCGTGATTTTCAGTTCTCCAGGCGCGAACTTTTGAGGCCCCAGCATGATTTTCAGTGGTCTCGGTCCAACGTCTGCGGGTCAATGGCGATTTTCAGTGGCCCGCCACGACCTGTTGGACCCCCAGCTTAATTTTCAGGCACACGTGCCGTCTGTTTAGCCTCCCATCGTCATTTCCAAGTGCCTTGGTGAGACTTTCTGGTCCCCAGCGTTATTTCCAGGGGCTCCGGCCTGACCATTTGGGCTCACAGTGCTCACTACATGACATTTCGGTCCCTCAACAAAGTTTTCAAGCGCACAGCCAGAGTTTTTTTTTGTGTTCTGAGTGCTATTTCGGAGGCACCGGCCTGACCGTTTGAGGCCCCCAGTGTTATTTTCATGTCCCCTGCGCGACATTTTGGGGGCCTCGGTGCCACATATTGCAGCCCCCAGCATCATTCCTGGATGTCACTGAACGATTTTGGGGGGACACCCAATGCGATTTTCTGGGCCCTCAGTGCGATTTTGGGTCCCCAGCGATATTTACAGGGGAATTGCGCGACTTTTTGGGAACTCATTGTAATTCTCAGGGCCCTGGTGCAAATTTTGGGGTCACAGCAGGATTTCTAGGGGTCCGGCGCAATTTTTTTCCCCAACCACGGCACGGTTTTTGGGGTCACCACAACTTCTCAGGGGAGGGGGGTGGTACAGGGAACAGGGAACCCCTTTGCACAGGGAAACGGTGTAGTGTTGCCTGGGGGAGGATAACCGATCAACATTCCACCACGTTACATGCCTTTTTTACAAAGGAATCTAGCTTTATGTGTCTCTTAATTTTAGCAACATCGAATAAAAGACCGCAAATGAATATCTAGCTCTCGTCCCTCATGTCATGCCGCATGGCTCGCGTCGCCCCGCTCCTCTTGTGGTGTGCGTAAATGTCAATGTCATGATTTTATAATACCGCCGTTAATGAACCTAATTGCTGACTTTGTAGGATACATTTTTCACCCAAACATTTCATATGGGAGCCTTCCTCGTCGCTTTGTCCTCACTATAAGTGCTGTCAACTTTCCTCGTCGCAAAATTCTACTTCATCATTTATATATTGAAAATATCTATACAAGAAAATCACCAAAATTACTAGGAGCAGGTGCAGCCAATGACAGGGATTCGCAGGCTACCAGGTCATTTCAAAATATATCAGCGGTAAATCAGCAATCGTTACAAGTTTCTCATTCCAGACCATTCTTGAATAACATCTACCGTGACCACCTGGTGTTTTCGCTTGGGTTGAGAAATGTGCTCTGGGAGCCACCAAATTCCATTATCGCATGGCCTTACCCGTCTTAGACTGCCTCCCCCTGCGCATATATCGACATGTGGTATCTTCGAAGCCATGTAGGGGCGTCTTGCGCAGGCTTAGCCCTTTCACTTTGACTGGCACAGCTGGACTTTAACCTGACCACAAAATGTGTGAATCTGAGTCCCCGGCGGGCTGCCCATTGGTATGTCTCCAAACAGCGATCGTCTGTCAGACCTCCCCTCCGGTCTGGGCGCCTAATCCCCTGGCGCCGGCTCGGCGGTCGGAGGGTGCCGCGTTCCGTGGCGGGGGTGGCGGTCGGCCGGACCGGGCTGTGTCCTCCAGGTATGGCAAGGTTGCCCAGCGTGGCGCTTAGCGATCGAGCCCAGAACAGAGCATACACACACACAGGTATACACACACACACATATATGTATATATATATATA
>JAOTOM010000586.1:0-20066 GCA_034440615.1 Ashinkailepas kermadecensis
CAATCAACCGCCTGATTGGCATGAACGGCTCAACCGGCATTTTACCGGCGTCGGTGCCGCGGTAGCTGCTGATTTAGTGATGGCGCCGCCCGAGAGCCCCTCTGGCCAAGACCCCCACGTGTCTGTAGCGGCGCATTCACACCGTATCCTGTGACGATGCCAGAGCTGTCAAAAGCGTTGCAGCGCATGGGTGGCTCACGAGCGTCCGGAGCTGATGGCATCACCATCCAGATGCTCAGGATGACGTTTAGTGTGATCGGTCCGCACTTGTTAAACATTATCAACTCATGCATCACAAGCTGTGAACTGCCACCGTCATGGAAAACGGCGATGGTAACACCCCTGCACAAAAGTGGTAATGCAAACGACCCACACAACTACAGGCCAATATCGATATTGCCAGTGGTCGAAAAACTCTGCGAGCGTGTCGTGTGCACACAACTGATAGACTATCTGACTAGTCATCATCTACTGTGCCCAGAACAGTACGGTTTCCGGCTCGGCCTGTCTACCGAGATGGCTCTGCTAGACACGGTCATCCACGCTACCTCAAAATCGACCAAGGCGAGATCACTCCACTGGTTACAGCTGACACCCAAAGGCGTTCGACAGCGTGGAGCATAGTCGCCTCATGGACAAACTCGGATGGTACGGCGTCAACTCCGAATGGTTCCGAGCGTGGCTTGAGGGCCGTTCGCAAACAGTGAAGGGTTCTAGCCCTCTGTCGGTAACACATGGTGTGGTGCAGGGCTCGATCTGGGCCCGGTTATGTTCCTAATATTCTCCAATGACCTCCCACAACATATCCCACACGGCAAGATTGTTATGTATGCCGATGATGTCCAGTTCCTCGACTCCGGGAAGCGAAACGAAATCACAGCCATTAGCCAACAATTGAATGAATCACTGTCAGTTGCCTTTAACTTTGGTTCATCCAGATCGACTAAAAGTAAATCCCTCCAAAACTGAGATGGTTGTTCTCCAATCTTCTAGACATACACCTGTAAAATTATCTGTTCGTCTGGGCCAGTTAAATAGTCCCCAACGAAGTCTGAAATTACTTGGCGTGAAAATTGACTCACACCTGTCCTGGGATGTGCATGTATCTACTGTTGTGCGTCTGTGTAACTGCATACTCATTGGACTCGCTAGACTGCGTCATAAGTTTTCTCACATTACGAGACGGGTGCTAATTGAGGCACTCGTATTCCCCACATAAGATACTGTATGTCTGTCTGGAGAAGCTGTAGCAGAGCCCAGAAACGACGCATTCAAAAATGCATCAACTTTGGTGCAAGGATTGTCGCCGGCTTTGCACTACCGGGATCATGTGTCGCCCACGTTGAAAGAACTAGGATGGCTCAAATTCGAGGATTTCATATCCGAGGCAGATGCTCACTCAGTTTTCAAAATTATGAACGAGTTCACTGGCCCAGAATTCATTCGCGGTCAACTGAACTGTCGCTCAACTGAGTCGCAACGGAGCACCAGGGCCACGGCTAACGGTGAACTCCAGGTACCACGATGCCGCACAGAATTCGCTCGCCGCTCCTTCATACCGAGAGCTTGCCGGACGTGGAACAATCTGCCTCCAGATGTGAGGAACTCAGGTGGCTACAATGTTTTCAAACGGAGACTTTCGGCCATGCTGCGCATGTCCGGGCTCTAACCTCCGGCCTCCGGAACATCGCTTACATCAGCACTGTGATGCCACTCGTTGTTATCGTGTATGCTCGTGATGATGGTTTGTGCTGCACATTAGTGCACTTCTGTGACGGAAACTGAAAAACCCCTACTCGGGAGGTTCCGAAATACATTACATTACATGTTCACATGTTGACTTGCTTTGTCTTCTCCATTGGAACATGCATACAAAACAAATTCAAATAATTAATTTATATGTAAAATTACAACACATCCTATAAGCTAATCTTGCTTCTTTTGGGTGTATCCATAAATATATTGGTATTATTGTGGTGTAATGTGCTCACAATATCTTTTACAAAAATTTAACTCAGCAAAGCAAAACAACAGGTTAGACTAGCTTTTATTGTGCAAATGTGCTCATTTTATTTCAGGCAAACACGGGCTATTTTTTATCTGAAAAAAGGTAAGGCTAGGTTATGTTTCTTAACATTGTTATATTATTGAACACACAAATTGTGACTACATTGAAGAAACAATTTAAAAGGAGGTAGGGAAACCAGGCTAGGTTATAATCCAATGACACTTTGAAAATTAAATTTGCCAATACAAATTGAATTCCCTTGTACTATAGCTCCAATATCAAGGACAGAGTGTCATAGGTCATATTTAGTATTGGTTTCAAGTGATTTATAACGCTTTTGGTCAATGCAACAAGTCATGCTTATGGCAAAACATGGGCCCTGATCCAAATAAATCAAACCAAGGAAGTGACCAGATGAAGTTATTAAAATACCAAAGGCTCATATTGGAAGAACCAAAACATTTGTTTCATGATAAGGATCCCACAAGTCTGAGTGTGGCAAAATGCCTGAAATTATATGTTGGACTGAGAAATATTCTGCATATAATAATGCACCAAACAGTTTTATATGGCTGGGTAATTGCACAAGGTGTCATAGTATTTTTGCTTGCACATGAACAAAACACCCTCAAGATTGCCATATTTTGCAGACATGATGTTGGTTGGTAGAAATACATTCACTCTTACCATTGTTTAATACAACGAAGAATGGCTCTTAGATGCTCCTGGGTTTTAGACATTGCGTGTAAAGAAAGCATACGACCTTCAATATACCAGGAGGTGCTGAGTTGACATTAAAAGTAACGTTAAGGATTATACTTTATTACTCAACGTTTCGGCCAGGGGCCATCGTCAGGAGTGATATAAAAATGTCAAGTTTTAACAATTGAAAAAAAAAAAGCACGCCAGCAAAAAAGCGTGCAAAAGACACGTGGAATGCGGGAAAGCCTCCTCAGTGGTGCAGACACTTAAAGAAACTCCAAACCAGAAACAAACTATGCCAAGATAGAATCCTCTGAGGAAGCCCGAGCCGATGGTCCATATACATATCGATACATACACTCACGCACATATATAGACATAGATCCAATATAACGCGTAATACATAAAATATAATTTGTGTTTATGTAATTTAAGTGATATACCAAGACGTCGTTTGTGTGTTTAGTTGCGGCCGTAGATTACGTATGTGTAGAGATTCGAGGACCTTTAGATCAGCGTTGTCCCTGGCTGTTGCTAGAATTTCTACTTTGAAGTTTGTGTTAGTGTCGCTGTGTTCCATGTTATAATGTTTGTCGATCATGTGTTCGCCTAAAGGTGTGTATGCTCTCCGAAGTCTGGCATCTCCCAAGTGCTCATTGTACCTATCCCTGATACTACGTTTGGTTTCACCGACATAAAATATTCCAAGACAGCGGTTGCACGTTATTTTATAAACTACGTTTTTCGCGTGCATCTACCTTTGAGCCCGTTGATACAGGTGTGGCACGTTCTTCTACCAGCAGGGCATGGCGGCATTTCTAGGGCTGAGCGGACCAGGTAAGATTTCAGCGTAGGTCCGCTAGTCCAGGCTACCCTAACATGGTTTAGATGAGACGAACGGATGGCTGCGTTTACCTGTCGACATAGTTGGTCATCGACAAATGGAAGTCTCATGTAAACATAGTTGGGATTACTACCCGCTCGATGCCGACGTTGCCCACTTATCCTACTCCTGTTGTGAGGGTGAACAGCACGAGCGGCGGAGTGTACCCGATGTGCTGGGTATCCGTTTTCCAGGAAAAGAGTTGTCATCTTCGCAAGGCTCCGCTCGCATGAAATAGTATCGGAGGAGACTCGTGCTGCTCTCCTCATTTGGGATGTTAAAACGGCCTTTTTAGTGGCCATCGGGTGGGCCGAATCATAGTGCAAGATGATGGGGGCTGCCATAGGTTTAAAGTACAGTTCGGTGGTGTAGCTCCCATCAGCCTGAACTACAAACAACGTATCAAGGAAAGGAATCGAACTGCTATGACCAGTGTGTTCTAAGGTGAACTTGATGCTGGAGTGTTGTTGGTTAATTTCTGCAAAGAAGTCGAGCAGAGAGGCCAAGCCATGTGTCCAAACACCAAAAATATCGTCTATATACCTCATGTAGAGAGCTGGTTTCAAATCATATGAAGCTAAGAAGATCGACTCAAGGCGGTGCATAAAAGCAATCGCTAAAGGAGGTGCACATCGGTTACCCATAGCCACTCCTTTTGTTTGCTTGTACATGGAGTTACCGAAACGTATGAGGTTATTGCTGAAAATATGTGTTAGTAATTTCACACAGTCCTGTACCCCAATCCCGAAAAGACAAATGTCATCCAGATTGTCCTCGATTAGACGAATCACAGCATCTATTCCCTCCTTTATCGGAATGCTGCCATATAAATTCTTCACGTCCATGGTGAAAACAATACTGCCTTCCGGAAGTTTGGTAGGAAACGTTTCTTTCACCCTCTGTAGGTACGACTCCGTGTTTGTCAGATGGGCGGGAACCAACGCTAGTATCTGGACCAGAATCTTGCTCAAGAACCAAGATAACTTGTCTAGGGGGTCACCACTCGCCGACACTATAGGGCGCAGTGGAACCTCTAGTTTGTGGTTTTTGGGGAGCCCGTATAATTCCGCTGTGCGGCTGGAATGAGGAAGGAGAGATAACACTGTATCTTTATGTAACTTCCCTGATAAAGTTTCCTTGATAATAGTACATGTTTCGATTTCGAGACGTTTGGTAGGGTTTGGTTGGGAAGAAATGCTCTGATACTCGTCCGTTATTTTCCTGGCCTTTTCAATGTAATCCGTTTTGTTTAGCACGACGAATCCTTTGCATTTATCTGACGGCTTTACTATTACATTATCGTTGTTTTTCATTTCCCGAAGTACTCCCCTCTGTTTCGCATAATCGTCCGACCTTTTGTTCGATGCTTTGTTGTGATATTTATATGCTTTTAGAACTTTTGTTTTTAAATCTTTCAACTCAGATTCTAATTGAGTTGTGGCTCTCGGTGGTTGGTATGCAGGAGTGTCGGGAAACATGGGGCGAAGCTTTGAATGACCTGTGCTAGAGGTGCTTTGTGATAAGCCTGCCTGCGGTACCTGAGGTACAGTTTGCTGTTTTGTCTCCCTCACATTCCTCCACCGCAAACCATAGATCGCCCTTTCTACGCCTGATTCTGCCTTTTCCAAGCAGCTACGATCTACTTTTTGAGCTAACGCAAAATTGGGGCCTTTGTCAAGCAATCCCAATATATCTGAGTCTAGAGGTAACTTACTTAGATTAGACGTGCGATTTGTACGATATTGTTCAGTGCTATCGCCGTTGGTGTCCGTACCGTGGGTGCCAGAAGTAATGCAACTACCCGAGCTCTCTCCACTGGTAGCCGCGTGGTGAAGTAAATTATTTTTATCCGGGAGTGGCGTAGGTGGTTGGTACGATGAATGTGTACCTAGGTGAAGTTCGTCCTCTTGTGGTGCGCTGCGGTCGGCTGCTGGCCTCACGCCGCAGTTTCTGACTCCAGAAACAACGCTGGAGATCGTCAAACACAGAGACCACCCACGCATGGCCAAAGCCCACCCAAATCTCCAAACAGTCACAACGCTGGGCACGAACGCACTAAACAACGAAGCGCACCAGACCCTGTCCGCACAGCAGCGAAAATCGACAACACTACGTGGTGAAGCACCAACATCACTACAAACAGCTGTTTTCACTGGGCCGCGGTGTTTGTCCTCCTCTGACTCCTCAGGCAAGAGATGACTGGTTTCTAGGGGTAGTGAAGTGGAGTCCCTAGAGCTCTGATTGGGCCGAAGCGTCGAACTGGAGACTTCTTCTTCCGTTGCTGGAACACTTGAGGAAACAGGAGACTCGATCTTCTGGGCATTTTCAGGCAAGCGACTTGGACAGAAGATCGAGCCCAGAAGATCGAGTCTCCTGTTTCCTCAAGTGTTCCAGCAACGGAAGAAGAAGTCTCCAGTTCGACGCTTCGGCCCAATCAGAGCTCTAGGGACTCCACTTCACTACCCCTAGAAACCAGTCATCTCTTGCCTGAGGAGTCAGAGGAGGACAAACACCGCGGCCCAGTGAAAACAGCTGTTTGTAGTGATGTTGGTGCTTCACCACGTAGTGTTGTCGATTTTCGCTGCTGTGCGGACAGGGTCTGGTGCGCTTCGTTGTTTAGTGCGTTCGTGCCCAGCGTTGTGACTGTTTGGAGATTTGGGTGGGCTTTGGCCATGCGTGGGTGGTCTCTGTGTTTGACGATCTCCAGCGTTGTTTCTGGAGTCAGAAACTGCGGCGTGAGGCCAGCAGCCGACCGCAGCGCACCACAAGAGGACGAACTTCACCTAGGTACACATTCATCGTACCAACCACCTACGCCACTCCCGGATAAAAATAATTTACTTCACCACGCGGCTACCAGTGGAGAGAGCTCGGGTAGTTGCATTACTTCTGGCACCCACGGTACGGACACCAACGGCGATAGCACTGAACAATATCGTACAAATCGCACGTCTAATCTAAGTAAGTTACCTCTAGACTCAGATATATTGGGATTGCTTGACAAAGGCCCCAATTTTGCGTTAGCTCAAAAGTAGATCGTAGCTGCTTGGAAAAGGCAGAATCAGGCGTAGAAAGGGCGATCTATGGTTTGCGGTGGAGGAATGTGAGGGAGACAAAACAGCAAACTGTACCTCAGGTACCGCAGGCAGGCTTATCACAAAGCACCTCTAGCACAGGTCATTCAAAGCTTCGCCCCATGTTTCCCGACACTCCTGCATACCAACCACCGAGAGCCACAACTCAATTAGAATCTGAGTTGAAAGATTTAAAAACAAAAGTTCTAAAAGCATATAAATATCACAACAAAGCATCGAACAAAAGGTCGGACGATTATGCGAAACAGAGGGGAGTATTTCGGGAAATGAAAAACAACGATAATGTAATAGTAAAGCCGTCAGATAAATGCAAAGGATTCGTCGTGCTAAACAAAACGGATTACATTGAAAAGGCCAGGAAAATAACGAACGAGTATCAGAGCATTTCTTCCCAACCAAACCCTACCAAACGTCTCGAAATCGAAACATGTACTATTATCAAGGAAACTTTATCAGGAAGTTACATAAAGATACAGTGTTATCTCTCCTTCCTCATTCCAGCCGCACAGCGGAATTATACGGGCTCCCTAAAAACCACAAACTAGAGGTTCCACTGCGCCCTATAGTGTCGGCGAGTGGTGACCCCTAGACAAGTTATCTTGGTTCTTGAGCAAGATTCTGGTCCAGATACTAGCGTTGGTTCCCGCCCATCTGACAAACACGGAGTCGTACCTACAGAGGGTGAAAGAAACGTTTCCTACCAAACTTCCGGAAGGCAGTATTGTTTTCACCATGTACGTGAAGAATTTATATGGCAGCATTCCGATAAAGGAGGGAATAGATGCTGTGATTCGTCTAATCGAGGACAATCTGGATGACATTTGTCTTTTCGGGATTGGGGTACAGGACTGTGTGAAATTACTAACACATATTTTCAGCAATAACCTCATACGTTTCGGTAACTCCATGTACAAGCAAACAAAAGGAGTGGCTATGGGTAACCGATGTGCACCTCCTTTAGCGGTTGCTTTTATGCACCGCCTTGAGTCGATCTTCTTAGCTTCATATGATTTGAAACCAGCTCTCTACATGAGGTATATAGACGATATTTTTGGTGTTTGGACACATGGTTTGGCCTCTCTGCTCGACTTCTTTGCAGAAATTAACCAACAACACTCCAGCATCAAGTTCACCTTAGAACACACTGGTCATAGCAGTTCGATTCCTTTCCTTGATACGTTGTTTGTAGTTCAGGCTGATGGGAGCTACACCACCGAACTGTACTTTAAACCTATGGCAGCCCCCATCATCTTGCACTATGATTCGGCCCACCCGATGGCCACTAAAAAGGCCGTTTTAACATCCCAAATGAGGAGAGCAGCACGAGTCTCCTCCGATACTATTTCATGCGAGCGGAGCCTTGCGAAGATGACAACACTTTTCCTGGAAAACGGATACCCAGCACATCGGGTACACTCCGCCGCTCGTGCTGTTCACCCTCACAACAGGAGTAGGATAAGTGGGCAACGTCGGCATCGAGCGGGTAGTAATCCCAACTATGTTTACATGAGACTTCCATTTGTCGATGACCAACTATGTCGACAGGTAAACGCAGCCATCCGTTCGTCTCATCTAAACCATGTTAGGGTAGCCTGGACTAGCGGACCTACGCTGAAATCTTACCTGGTCCGCTCAGCCCTAGAAATGCCGCCATGCCCTGCTGGTAGAAGAACGTGCCACACCTGTATCAACGGGCTCAAAGGTAGATGCACGCGAAAAACGTAGTTTATAAAATAACGTGCAACCGCTGTCTTGGAATATTTTATGTCGGTGAAACCAAACGTAGTATCAGGGATAGGTACAATGAGCACTTGGGAGATGCCAGACTTCGGAGGGCATACACACCTTTAGGCGAACACATGATCGACAAACATTATAACATGGAACACAGCGACACTAACACAAACTTCAAAGTAGAAATTCTAGCAACAGCCAGGGACAACGCTGATCTAAAGGTCCTCGAATCTCTACACATACGTAATCTACGGCCGCAACTAAACACACAAACGACGTCTTGGTATATCACTTAAATTACATAAACACAAATTATATTTTATGTATTACGCGTTATATTGGATCTATGTCTATATATGTGCGTGAGTGTATGTATCGATATGTATATGGACCATCGGCTCGGGCTTCCTCAGAGGATTCTATCTTGGCATAGTTTGTTTCTGGTTTGGAGTTTCTTTAAGTGTCTGCACCACTGAGGAGGCTTTCCCGCATTCCACGTGTCTTTTGCACGCTTTTTTGCTGGCGTGCTTTTTTTCAATTGTTAAAACTTGACATTTTTATATCACTCCTGACGATGGCCCCTGGCCGAAACGTTGAGTAATAAAGTATAATCCTTAACGTTACTTTTAATGTCAACTGAGCACCTCCTGGTATATTGAAGGTCGTATGCTTTCTTTCACTCTTACCTGCATTTCCTGCAGCAATGTGCCATGATTGCCACCGGCTTCCTCCAAAGGCAGTGGTTTTCAGCCGGATAGGTAAACCGGCATTCTTTTGCCTTCATATGCCTATTCAACGATCTTGACTGGCCATTAAATTTGCAACCAGGATAGCCACAACGCACCTTTTCTCGTGATGGTGGTGTCATATTAGTATCACACCTTGGGCACTAACACCATATTCAGGTAGATAAAACCAGCTTTGAAACAAACTGCGCCGGAAAACGGAACTGTTGCGTCGGATTCAATCTCTGGGCGGTGACAGCACACTGTCCCGTCCCCGTCTGCCAAGATTGCCGAAAGTGACGTCTGGTAACGGTTGAGGGCATCGACGATTGCAACAAAAGTATTTGTGATCGGTAAAATCCGAAGGAACTGTGAGTATCACAAAGAGTGCGGCTATCCGTGCATGCAACTTTCTCCGCAAAATGTCATTTGACAGTGGTGTGGAGAAAGTGGAAAGCGGAGCCTTTTTCACGGACTGAAACACGTGCAGCCCGTGTCAGGATGACTGGGCCCGCACACTCTGCAGCCACTGATCGTCAATTGGAAAATTGTAGCCGGTACATGGGGCCATGATGTGAAAGTGACGGCAAGTCGCCAAGTTTAGCCGTTTCTGAGAACCAGACCAAATCGTGAAAAACGCTCAAAAACGTCGCTTCCGCTTTCCACACCCCCTCGCGTGCGCGTGGTGCGTGACTCGGAAACGGTTGCCACGGCGATGTTGACAATTGTCGTGGCAACACTGAGGTGTTAGTTTGGTGTCGATCGGTCCATTAGTTGTCGAGATATGGCGGTCTGAATCGGGTCGATGGGGAGCGCTAAAATTGGTGACTTTCCGAACGCAAAATCTCAGTTTTACATGCTATTCCTATGGGCGACCGGTCATTCACCGGACACCCGTTCTCTCAGAACCCCAGTGACGCGCACGCGCAACAGGTTGATCCGACCGCAACGAAATTGTGCCCGTCGGATAGCCAACATTTGGGGCTTTCACGTGATGTCAGCCATATCTCGTTATCTGTGATGTGAGCCGTGCCACACGCCACAAACTGCGCCGGAAAACGAAACTGTTGCGTCGGGCTCAATCTCTGGACGGGGACGGGACAGTTCGTAGGTGACAGGCTTGCCACGGCAATGTTAAAACCTATGGACTTTACCACGAGTGGTAGAGTTTTTTTCAGCCCCCCCTGTCCCCTCGATCATAGCTACTAAATTGTTTCGGTACGCTTCTGATACATTTACTGAAACAAGATGAGTACGTATATGTCTGGATGGTTAGGAAATACAAATTGACTGGGTATGTTAAGAGGCAAAACGGCCTGATTATAAATACAATCCATACTCAATGATAATACGGTACCATAAGTTGTCACCATAACCGGAGATAATTTTCAAATATCTGTCACCCATGCTCGTGGCCGAGTAGCCGGTTTTTTCACCTCTGGAGAGTGATGCTAAATGATACAAATTCATCATGGCAAAATGTTCCTAGTGGAGTCCCCCAGGGGTCAGTACTGGGGCCACTACTGTTCATTATATTTGTAAATAACATTGAAAGTGGCCTAAGCAGCAAGTTTTTTGAAATTTACGGATAATTTGAAGGTCTTTAGGGCAATACCAGGACTAAGTGAACAGGTCTCGCTGCAGAAGGACTTAGACGAACTTGTGAAGTGGTCCGAAAATTGGCAATTTAAATTTAATTTTAATAAGTGCAAATCATGCATGTAGGTAGGCAGCATATGAAGGCCCCATACTTGATGGGTGTCCAAGTACTATCTGTGACTCAGCAGGAGAAGGACCCAGAAGTCTCCGGCAAGAGACACTGCAAATACTCCACGCCAGTCATCAAGGGGTTGGGTGGACCGGACGAAGTGGAACGCTCGACAAGTAGTCTACTGGCCGGGAATGGATCACGACATCGCTAACGTCATAGGCGCCTGCTGTGCGTGTCAGACGCATCACCCGAGCAAGCAAAAGGATCCGCTGATATCTGAGAAGGCACCCACCCGAGTATTCGAGGCGGTATCAGCCGACTATTTTTCGTGGGCTGGACGTACTTACCTCGTGTACGTCGACAGACTATCTGGCTGGCCGTTCGTGTCCCACGCCTCTGGGGAAGAGATCGCCCGAGACCTCGTGTCGCAGCTGCGAGGTCTGTTCACTAGCACGTGCGTGCCCTGCGTTCTGCGCACGGACGGTGGTCCTCACTTTGTAGCTCGGCGCACTCGGGATTTTCTCCAAATGTTGGGTGTGGAGCATCAGATCTCCACGCCGCACTTTCCCCAGTCGAATGGACACGCGGAAGCCGCGGTGAAGGCGACGAAGAGGCTCGTCATGAAGACAATGGTAGTGATGACCTCAACACAGACGCGTTTGCACACGGTCTGCTCGAGTTGCGCAACACACCACGAGCGGACGGCCGCTCGGCCAGCACAGGTGGTATATGGCCATCCGCTACGGTCAGCGGTGCCGGCACATCACCGTACATTCGCCAGAGTCTGGCACACTGTAAACCAAATCTACCACCCATGGCTTAACAAACCATGCACACGCTAGTGGCATGGCATGCATCAAGTTACTTTGCAATGTTAAGGTTCGTTTAATGATGACAGACATGTTGTGAATCAGCACTACACGGCCTGCACAAGTACACTGGCATAGTTAATTAATTATATCCGAAGCCATGCCACGTAAATGAGCAAGGCATACATTCATCTAAAGAACAAATTCTTGCCAAGTGGTTTAACCAGCACCTATATTGTGCTGGTAAGATCACATGCCAAATGACTAGGGTGTTCCTTGCAAGGATTAATGCACCAGTGCGGAACAAGCTTCTTACTTGAATGATCAGTTCAGCTTTTAAGATCTCACATGCCGGACGCATGTTAAGTCACCATCGAGTGATCCATTGACAAGCTACAAACCACACATTCGTTTTCGACTCGTGTCGAAAATAGCGTGATGAACTTCTCAGCCCGCCATCTTTGATTCAGTTTCAGAGTGAGGTGGAAGGGACTGCCAGTGCGAACCACAATGGTAACCAGGGGTGTTGTTTTATATGTTTTTGGGGTTGCAAGTGCCCCTCGATGTTGGCTTTGTCCCTCCCCAGATAATTTCACCTTTAACATGGGACCCTAAGGAGTGTGCCCCCCCTATCCATTTCTATTTCCTGCCCATTGCCTTCATGTATTTTGCATCTCCAATAATTTTCAGAATCAACACCCGTGATATTATTGCATTTTGAACTGCAAGTGATGAACGTTGGTGGAGCACTACATGAGATATATTCAGCATCATGAAGTAAGTGATACAGAATTAGTACGATCCCCCAACATTTGACAATTTGGATGGAAGATGACACCAAGAGGAAATTAATGTCTGCCCATCATACTTGAAGCTCAATTATGCACTCTCATCTTTTGATATGCACAATCAATTTGTGTTCCTTTCTTAGGGACAAAATAAAATGCATGTGCTTGGCAAATGAGCATCCTATTGAATTTTACCCAGTCTGGAGTCCCAACATCCTTCTATTCAATGTCATGGCTTTATGTCCCATATGGATTTTTTGGTCGGTTTTATGCCACACTCCAGGATAAGTATAATTTTGGAACACTGAAGCAAAGCCTCACCTGCCATGTTCCTCCACACTAAGATATTTGGTATTATTATGCTTTAATGTATTCACGAGACAAGTTTTACATATTTGTATTTCATAATGCAAAGAAAAGGGCTAGGCTTGGTTAGTGTAGGTAAGGTTAGTAAGTTTTTATCCACAATCCCAAAAGACATGAGGGGCTATCCGGGGGGGTATGTGAAGAGGGGGTATCCGAATACCTAAGACATCATTCAATGAACGGCTCTGTCGCTTCCCCGGAATGGCCGAACCAGTAATTGTACGGTGTTTACAAGTGTAAAAATGTACAAGCTGTCCATATTTAAACAGCTTCTTTTAATGGAAATCCTGTAACCGCTCACCAAGAGCAAATTTAAACAGACAATTATTTCGTAGTGGTGTTGTGTATTCCGAACCCGAAAATGTAGGCGTTCTGGATTACAAACACTAAGTGTGCTGTTTCCCGAACACTTTAATGAATGTTGTATATCTCCAACATAAATGTGTATTTCATGACGAAAGCTCATTTTTATGTTTGTGGCAACTTTTCTGATCAAAAGCCTTGGTACATATATTATTGAACGGCTGTGTATGAGCTGCAGGTGTTCACAGCTCTATAAGTAGATCACATCGGACTTGAGGTATGTTTGGTGTTTTACTGCATCCAAGACATGAGGGGTATCCGGGGGTCTGTGAAGAAGGGGTATCCGAACACATAAGACTTCATTCGATGGATGGTTGTACCGCTTCCCCAGAATGGCGGAACTAGTGATTGTAGGGTGTCTACGGAATGCAAAAATTAACAAGCTATCCATATTCAAACAGTTTCTTGGAATGGAAATCCTGTAACCGCTCATAGAGAGCAACTTTAAAACACAGTTATTTCGTAGTGGTGTGTTGTATTCCGAAAACGAAAATGTGGGTGTGCTGGATTACGAACACTAAGTGTGCTGTTTCCCGAACACTTTAATGAATGTTGTTTATCCCCTCAGAAATGTTTTGTTTCATGACGAAGGCTCATTTTTAGGTCTGTGGCAACTTTTCTGATCACAAGCCCTTGGCACATTTGTTATTGAACGACTGTGTATGAGATGCAGATGTTCACAGATCTATGAGTAGATCACATCTGACTTGAGGTATGTCTGGTGTTTTAATACATCCAAGACATGAGGGAGTATATGGGGTATGTGAAAAGCGGGTATTCGAACACATAAGACATCATTAAATGAATGGCTGTACGACTTCCTCAGAATAGCCGAACCAGTAATTGTACGGTGCTTACGAAATGTAAACAAATATGAAGCTATCCATATTTAAACAGTTTCCTTAATGGAAATCCCGTAACCGCTCACAAAGAGCAACTTTAAAACAAACAATTATTTCGTAGTAGTGTTTTGTATTCCGAACACGAATATGTGGGTGTGTTGGATTACGGACACTAAGTGTACTGTTTCCCGAACATTTCAATGAATATAGTATATCTTTCGCATACATGTTTTATTTCACGACGACAGCTCATTTTTAGCTTTGTGGCAAATATTATGATCACAAGCTTTGGTACATTTCTTATTGAACGGCAGTATATGACCTTGGGAGAGGCGGATATAGAAAGTACACTGGACGTCCGATTGCTAATATTTTATTTTTTATTTTTATTGAAGAATGTGCACCCGATCTGACCGAATAGTCAGGACAATCGCTTAATGTGTACTTGTCACTCAGGCAATACTCGGAGCAGGCCCCCCAGTAGAAAATTCCTGGTGGGGACAGGGGCGGATCCAGAAATTAGATCGTGGACATTCGTCTGGAGGGAAACTATTTTCAAATCACATCAGAAGACATCATAAAACAAATTGATAGGTAGGTAAACAACCAATCATTTGGAAAATCCTATTTAATTTAATCACATTTAGGTAATTCAACACCAGTAGGTTCAAGGTGATCCAATCATGGATCATGTACGCCTGGATTGGAAACCAACAGCTGTTATCTATCAGTAGGTTTTAGGCAATCCAACATGAGTAGGTTTGGCAAATTTGTGCTTGAAGATATTTTTTTAAATACTGAATTCAACATAAGGGATAGTGATACACAAGCATCTCGCAAAGTAATTCCAGGCATAGGCATAGGAACGTCTCAAAAAGTGGGTGGGCCAGGTCAACAGCAGAGGCGCACCCAGGAATTTCGTAAAGTATCATAGTTGAACACTTAGATACAGAACCAGATAATTTTAATAGTGAGCACACAACTTTCACCGCTATGGGGAGGGGGGGGACAGGGCCCCTGGGCTCGCCTATGGCTACCAGCAACATGTGGTACTGAACAACTATCATCACAGCATGAGTACTTTCAAATTCACACTTCTCGCTGAACATGAAACTCTTCAAAACTGGTGAATTAAATAATAGGTTCATCTTCTTGGTGGAAGGGAAACCATTAGTACCTATTTCTGTTGAAATAAAATTTATTCAACTTCCGCTATGTGCGTGTGTGTATGCACGCTCATTACAGCCTCACTAATGGATACGTGGTGTGCCCTAGTTTCCATGAATTAGTACTTTACGTCACTAAGATGTCCCCCCTTGCAAATGTTCACTGATGTTGGTGAGGAGAAGTAATGAGCAAAAACGTAGTTTACTTTCTGCCCCATGGCAAATGGTCTCATGATTGATGATGGAGAGGATGAGAAACGGGAAAGGCGTGTGATCGCTGATTGGAAATTCTTTGATCCGGTGTGTGACAGACCAAGATTGCCAGGCTAACAAACAGTCTGGGGAAAAGAAAAACGCAATAATTAAAAATGCATGGTATTGTGTTCATCCTCATGGCTTAACTCCAACACATAGGTGATCAGGCAACACTATCATCCCTGTAGTACACATCATGCATCTTCGAATATCCGCCACTTGAAACGAAATGCTACAACTACATCATGTGGCACCAGGCTGAAACGGAACATAACCGCTTATTTTGGGGACCAACAATTCAGTGCAGAATAGCTGACAGGTGACAACACACGGCACCTCATGAAGTCATAACGTGTTCAGACTTAAGAGACACAAGGCCCTATCCTGAATTCAATTCGATAATTAGTTCTCTTCTTCTCACGTTTTCTGGTGCGTAAGAAATCCGGATAACCGCTGAGCTTTGATTCACCTCACCCCCTCGGTTAAATACGCTTCCAAATTGGCTCCCGAACTTAGGCTCTAGTTAGTTGTTCTTTTTAACCTCTCCGTTTTTTTTGTCTACGGATGCGTTTTAGGGCTCCAGCCAATTTTTGTACGGGCCCCAGCACATTTTTGCGACCCGGCTTTAAAAAATAAAGTTTTGTTGTTTTTTGTTGTGCATCGACGATATTGTTTGTGTCGTCGCGTTTTCGCAGACCCCGAAGTGTTTATTTAATATCGGTCTTTGTGTTCCTTATCTTTGACCGTGTCTCCAGCAGCAGTCGTCAGCAGGCCCCGTTGTGTTTTGCTTTTTTAACTCCCGGTGTGTTTATTTAAAGGTGCAACGCATGTTTTGGGGCCCTGCCGCATCTTGCCGGACTCGGTACACTTTGGAGGGCCCTGTACATTATAGTTATCCAGTTGTACTCTTAGGGTCCCACTGTGTTTATTTGGGATTCCTTGCTCACATTTGTGGGACCGCAGAACGATATTGGGGGCTCCGGTATAATTTATCGAGGTCCCGTCGCGACCTTTCGGGCCCAGGCGCGTGGTTCCGGGGGATCCGACGCAGTGTTCTAGGCTCGACGCAATTTTTGGTGACTTCTTCTGAATTATGTAAAGTTCGAGCCACACCCTGATTTTTCGGGCCCCCGGGGACATTTTTTGTTCTGTCCCGCTGCGATTTGTTTAGGCTCCGGTACGTTTCTCGGGGTCGTATGCGATTTGGTAAGGTATTTGGTGAATTGTTTGGGCTAAGGAGAGATTTTCCTGGCTCGAACATTTATTTTTCGGAATCTCTTTATTTTGGGAGGCTCCGGCTTAATTCTTGCTGGGTTCCGATGCGATTTTGTGGCTACGCTGTGCTTATTTGGGGCCATGGACAAGATTTGGGAGCGCCGAGGGGATTTTTTAATGACCCAACCACAATTTATGGGCCCACAGACAATAATATTTGGTCCCAAGCGCGATATTTGAGGGGCTTGGCGCTAGTTCGCGGGGCACGTTGTACTTGTCTGGGCCCCGGCGAGATTTTGGCGTTCCCGGCGCAAATTTTCGGGCCCTGTGCAAGTTTTTTGGTGCCCGCTGTATTTATTTATAACCGCTAGTTTTGGGTACCCAGACGCGAATTTATGGGGCCCCAGAACAATTGTTGTGGATCCCGGAGCGATTCTTGGGTTCTTCGGAGCCCAACTCTTCAGGATAGAGGGGGGGATTTTCCTCTTTTAGTATGCCACTGCAACTGCTCAAAGTGTTTTTTTTTTCTCAGGTCCTCAGTCCCAGAAGAAAGTCCTCAGGACAACTTTCTTTCGGGACCTGTTCTGGATCTTCCGGTGCTCAGGTCGACTCGATAAACACCCTTTGTGATTTCTTGGGGCTGACTTCCATTTTTGTAAGCCTCCTCCGCGATATTTGTGGGCCCCGGTACGATTCTTCGGGCTCCCGGTGCATTTTTATCGGTGCTTCAACGTGCTCTCGGTGCTCTCGGTGACCAACGACCATAAAAGCAATCCATAGATAAATTTGACATGCACATGCAGCTTACAAGCTTCTCAGAAGATTCACTTTCCTTTTGCAAAGAGGAAGCACACATTCGTGGGCGGCCGTGTCGGCACATTGACGGAACTTTAAAGCTCTCAGGCAAAGCCCTGCCACTGACCTTGAATTCTCGGATCGGGCGGTTGGCCCAGAGTTCACGCAACAATCTCGGCTTAGCATATAACTCTAATCCATAATGCGACCCCAGTGAATGTGAAGGAAAAATATCCGTGTTTATCGTTATTGGGGTTTAGGGGGCATCAACTTCATAAGTTATTCAGCGCCCATCCGTGTTTGTCGTCTAATTCTATGATCTTTTCCTTTGTGGCATAGAGGAGGCGTGCTGGACCCAGCTCCTGCAGTGCCTCCGTGCTGAGAAGGAGATCTTCGTGGAAGAGCGACAGGCAACTTGCCCAAAGATACTGGAGGAAGATTGAGGTGCATGTCTGAAGATTGGTCGCACATTGGTCGCCATGCCCGCCGGGACCTCAGAGGTCCACATGGTCTGCAAGCTTCCCTGTCTTTAATCTTAAGTTTCCCCATCGCGGCGGTGCGAGATGCGTCGCAATTCTACTGTACCGGCGAATGTTGGGCATTGTGGTAGGGAAAAAATGCCACAGGCATCAATGCAGTTTTTAAAAGAAGTACAGGCCTGAAAAAAAATGAAGGTAGCATTCCCCCGCTCCCTCCCTAGTGCGGAGTTCGGGGTGCCGGAGCGTAACGTGGCCGGCCCTCTCGGAGGGTATCCCCACTGGCTAACCGGCGGTTCCACCCGTGGGCTGTCAGCATGTGTTTTTCCTGCGTTGCCGCAGGCCAGTTGTGTTTTTGGTTATTTCATTTGCACATGGAATACTTGATAATAGGAATACTGCTGCAATTTATATAATTATTTGTATATTCTTGTATCGACGCACTGATCCAATAAGCTGGTCATCACGGCCAGTTGTTGCGCATAATCAAACATGGTTTGGGAAAGGTGGTTTCAGTACAATCTTGGGATCGTCATCAGTTTTTTTATTCTGGTGCTATTCTATTTTTTTATTTTATTATACAGTGTGGTTTCATTCTTTATATTCTACCAATGTTCACATGTTAATTATGTACACATGTGACCAGCCAACCTTAACACGACACTTCTGTGGTACAGTTGACGTCAACGCGACCGATGATGCCAGGATGCTTGGGGATGAGGAAAGGGCAACAGATCAAAACATTGGATGGAAGGACAGAGAGATAGAGAGAGAGGATAGAGAGGGGAGAGAGGGAGGGGAGGGGGAGAGGCAGAGAGACATCGACATCATCTCTCTCTCTCTATCTCTCTCTCCCTCTCCCTCTCCTTCTCCCTCTCCCTCTCCCTCTCCCTCTCCCTCTCCTCTCCTCTCTCTCTCTCTCTCTCTCTCTCTCTCTCTCTCTCTCTCTCTCTCTCTCTGTTTCTCTCTCTCTCTCTCTCTCTCTCTCTCTCTCTCTCTCTCTCTCTCTCTCTCTCTCCCTCCCCCTCTTTTTCCCCTCCAATGTTTTGATCTGTTGCCCTTTCCTCATCACCAAGCATCCTGTCATCATGGTCGTGTTTACGTCAACTGTACCACAGAAGTGTCGTGGTAGAGTTGGTTGGTCACATGTGTGCATAATTAAAATGCTATGATTTATCAGTTATTTGCTATCCGTATTATTGCAATCATTTTTAAACCTTACCAGAATAAAAGGAGGTGATGGCGATCCCGAGATGGGGCTGAATCCGGTTTTCCCAAGACCATGTTTGACTAAGCGCTCCAATTAGCGATGATCACGATTATATATCGTAGTCACCAACAGTAACGAGAATACATTAAGCTTATTGAATCAGTGTTTGAAAACAAGAAGAAATGACAACCATATAATTTTCAACATTCTCGCTATTCCCAAACAGTTCAATTCCTGTTCTTAATTTCTGATGGTAGATAGTGTTGTTTCCAGCATTAACCATGAGTAAATGATGATAAGATCTAGCTTTATGATTATGACATTCTAAAAGATTCCAAGCACTTGACTGGATATATTTTGCGACCAGGGAATTATCAATCAGATTGATAATGCCCTGGTGGCGAAATGTATCTGGTGAAGTGTTCGTAATTCTAAAGAATATATCATGAGATATAAGGCTGCACCTGATCATTTACTTTTTGTATCGGAAGCTCGCCTCCGTGCGATGTACCCTTCCATCAGTTCGTGTGTATTTTCAAAGCATTGCGCCGCCGCCGCTGTCATCATCGCGTGTGCGCTTCTGCATTGTACATGTTCAATACATGTATGAATTGGCAAGATATGTAAGACTGCTTGACTGCCGGAATGAGGAACTTCGGGGTAAGAGGCCGATATCATAGCCGTTATTAAGGAGGAAGATGACAATCTCATTCTCAAGATGGGCGACGCATTGCCGGATTTGCCTACAGGGACCACGTGCAGTTCGAGCCTTTGTGGTGCTCTGGCATACAGACATTATGAGACTATCTAGTCCTAGTTAGTACCGTGAATGCGCGTAGACAGATGAACCGGCCGATTTTGCATGTGATGGATTGGAATTTCATGGACGTATGCAATGCGTAGTTTCATCAATGTATGTACCA
>JAOTOM010000587.1:0-20183 GCA_034440615.1 Ashinkailepas kermadecensis
AAAAATGTATTGATAGTGGCTGAGGAGGGATGGGTGCAATTAGGACTCCCACATGCCAGAATATTTTCCATTTGGAAAAGTGATTGACTAAATAAAGCTGCTCTGTGGGGCTAGGGATGCACACAGCCTTCCAGAAGTGCCTTACTACCTGGTCAAGATCAGGGTTTTGGGATGCAATTGTGAGATTATTTATGTGACTGTAGTCATATATATGCCATTATGTATTTGTATAAGTATATAATGTTATAACATCAGACCCATCAGTGATGTCACTCAATGGTTGGTGGTGGTCCAGGATCTAACTGACTGCTTCCATTGCGGAGACAGAATGCTAGAGCCGGGTCTGGTGTGTTTGGTGTATAACCTGTTGGGTTGTTCTCCTTATGTATAATGTTTAACTGCTGGGGTTATATACAATGTACAATATACAATATACAATGCAATACAATATACAATATACAATGTATGGTGTGTCCCACAGCCATATCATAACTATAAATATTTTAGTAGATAACCACCAAACTAAGTTAATCACAGGAATCTGTCTTCTCTATGCCTCTTGTCTGCATTTATTTGAATTATGACAACTGTATTCATGTAAAAAAAGTTGGTGTTTTACCACATAATCATGATTGTTTTCAAATTGTTTCATGTATTAAGCAAATACTAAAGTGAAGTAAATGTAAGACAGTTAAATGTTAACACGTTTTCAGTCAAGAGTAGTTGATCAATGGAATGAGGTATACATGGTGATGTGAGTCTCTTCCTTGGGATGTGTTTAAAAGTAGGGTGGATAAATTCCTGATGTGTAATGGGAAATGGAAAATTGGGTAGATGAAATGGGATAGATATAGGTGAGTCATGTGTGTGTTATGCATGACTATTGGTTGTGTAACTCTCTATGCTTTTCGGAGGAACATGCCCCCTCCAAATCTTTACTCTGTCCTAATAAACACTACATTTAGCATGGAACACAATGTGGTGTGCCACTCAATCCATTCGAGTCCTTCATGTGTCATGCCATCCCAACCATTTCAGAAACACCTATGATGCATTAGTCGCAATCATGTGTGTTATTAGATCAAGGCATGTACTATGGGTGATCAAGTGCATGGGGCTTGATATGCTCTTACCTGTTTCTCTCATCTGGTTGGCTTCCCATATTCTCAAGTTTCACATCACCCAAGGATGAGTCCTGCGGCCTATCAAGGAGAGCCTGTATCTGCAGGTATGCCAGTCCCCTACATTAGATAATAATAAAGTCATCAGATTGACAGGCAAGCAACAGGAGCTGGAAGATGTTCCTCAAGCATAATAGAAATACTTAGAATGATAGCATATAGCCACTGTATATGCTAATAAATAATTGTCGCACAATATTTCTGATGCAAGTTCAGCAAAATTAAATGCAGAAAAATAGAGCTACTATTATAAGTTTGATTAGTATGCCTCAACGGTCGACGTGTCGTAAAACTAATAACCAACCAACCAACCATGGTTATTTATTCATTATGTTCACACATCGACAATGTTGCGGAAAGCTGTATTGAGTATTGTCGAATTAAAGACGATTATAAAAAGTAACCAAGTATTCATATGAAGTAAGATAGGATCACAAATCTGTCATTATATTTATATTTCGAGCATGTCCCTTCTTCAGAGACTGAATAAATATGCAGGTACATTTTACGCACATGATTTTACACACATGCTATATATATTATATATATGTATATATATATATATATATATATATATATATATATATATATATATATATATTGACGAAGTCATCATCTAAGTCCCAGTATCCACCATATTTAAATGGGCATTGTAACAAGTACATGTGATACGAGAATAACAGAGTAATAATATTCGTCGCTTCCCTAGACACCCTTTCTATACATCTACCCTATACATCTCTATGCACACATATATCCATGATACGTCAATGCTCTCCAAGTGTTCGCGTGTGCGGATGAACGAGTGAATGATGGGATGAGTGATTGTGCCGATGGGTGATTACGGAGTGAATAAGTCGGCGAGTGCAGGTGGTGTCTGTACAGTATCGTATTGTATAGGGAACTGGTTTTATGAGGGTCCATGAAGCATTGTGTTTAGGGGAGACTTTTTGTTCCTGGTTTCAATTCTGGAATTCAATTCTGGATTCTGCAATTTTTAGTTCTGTCATGTCTTCAAATCCGCAAGATTGTGCTGCTGAGCGTTGTTGGAGTCATGGTGTTTTCGGGGTGATTTGTGGGGAAATGCTCTCCAAAAGGGGTGTTTTTCGTTTTGTTCTTTGCATATCTGATGTGTTCCATGTATCTGTCCCTAACCATGCGTGCTGTTTCCACAATATAAGTTATGAGTGCTGTCCCTTAGGCGCAAAGCTCGCACTTAATTTTGTACACCACATTTTTGGTGTAACATCTGTCTTTGCGACAGGCCAAACAGCATTGGCACGCTCTATTGCCTGCAGGGCATGGTGGAGGGTCGAGGGCAGATTTAGTAAATGTCTCCGAAAGTGTTTTTGCGCTTTTCCAGGCTACGCGCATTGAGTGTGGACCTAGCGATGGCTGTGGCTACCTTTTTTTTGTCAGAGAATCATCGATAAATGCTAAACTAATGTATGTGGTGTCTGCGGATCCATGTGAGCTGGATGCGTTTGTATCGTGGGTGTATTGACTTGTCGCGCGACGTCTGCATTTAGCATTGTGTGTCAATACTCGAAATTTTGTTATTCTGTATCGTGCTATGAGGATAGCCATTGGATAGGAAAAGACCTTGGATTTTGTCGATCTCTTTTTTGGGGGGCGGCCTTATCAGAACCTAGACGCATTGCTCTCAGCAATTGAGCATACATAACGGAACTTTTAGTTTGGATAGGGTGAGCCCATTTGTATGGGAGGATAATAGGAGCTGCCATCGGTTTAATGAAAAGTTATGTTGTATTGGTCAGGTCACTGTTGACCGTTAGTGTCGAGAAAGGAAATTTGGCTGTTGGTAGACTGATCGCTTCTCTCTATGGTAAATTTTAGCCTGGGATGGAAGCGGTTCATGTCTGCTGATGCGGAACTGTTCGCGAACTCCAGTAAGATAATCTACTGTGTCTTTTAGATGGACTGGTACAAAGATGAAAAGCTGGGAAACGCGTTTCTCTAGGAACCAAGTCTGTTTATCCAAAGGGTCGCCACATGCCGAAACTGTAGGTCTGAGGGCACGTCAGGTTTGTGGGTTTTAGGGAGGCCATAGAGTTCTGCTGTGCGGGAGGAATTTGGTTTGATAGCTATGACAATTTTGCATGGGATCTTTCCTGCATTGTTTCGATAATCATTTTCTTGATAGTCGCTTCCAAACGTTTAGTCGGGTTCGTCCCTATGTGTTCATATTGTAAGATGATTTTCGAAGCCTTTTCTATATAGGATTCCCGTGTCATGAGAACAAAACCTTTTCATTTATCCGAGCGTTTTACGATGACGTTGGGATCTTTGCGCAACGTTTTGAGAGCCGTTAGTTCGTCTTGTGAGTGGTTTGACTGACATGGGGTACGATGGTTTTTGAAAATGCTGATGACTTTCCGTTTTAATGATCTAAGTGCTGACTAATAAATAGCAATACTAGTTTGTGGTGCCATCCTTGTAGTAGTATCACTGAATCTGGGCGCTAAATGTGGTACTGTGTGATGGGCTGTCTGTGTAGTGTCAGTGTGGGACTGTTGGTGGTGGGTGCTTTGTGTGGCAGATGTATCGGTCATTGTTGGTTGTGAGTGCTGTTGTTGACCACGCTTATTGTTCATTTCCTTCTTCCAACGTAGTGCAAAGGCTCCCCTTTCCAAACCTATTTCTACCTGCCTTATGACATGCCGATTAATGCTACGAATGAGGGCGAAATTGGGCTCTTTGCTAAAAATTTCAGACACATTTGGAATAGCTTGGCCTGTGAGATCAAGCAACTTAGTTTTATCATTTGACCTATCAACTATGAGTGTGTCTGGCGGTGTAAAGGTTAGCGTGTCACGTCGTTGCTCTGGAGCAAGTGGTGCAGTGCGCTGGGTGGGGTAACAACCAGAGCCGCTGCTCATGCATCCTATGCACAGCGAAAAAACATCACATTTAAAATGTGTGATCTGCCTGTATGCCTGTCTGTGTCTGTGTGATGCGATTCACGTAACTCAGATACCTTGCCCTCGAGCGCTCATGGTGCTCTACATGTTCAGCTGGGCGAGCTTCAACCCGACGAGCCGTAGGAGACTCAGTAGATTTACTAACTGACCTGTCGACCACCGCAGGAGGCAACAAACATCCTTTTATGTGTTGCGATGACTTCGCCCGGTGGGGTGAGGTTTTTCCTCTGTTCGACATGAAAATGACCATTGTTGTTGCCACTTCGTCGACTCGCGGGATCTTCGTCCGATACGGTTGTCCTTGCAACTTGCACTCGGATTGTCCGGACGATTTTGTAGGCCAGATTGTCGCCGAGGTCTACCGTATTATGGATGTAAAGAAGACTGTCATCACCCACATGGAAACAGCAAGTGGAAGCGAATAATGCTCACCATCATTGACATATTCGTGAAATGTCTTGCAGAGAGCCATGCCGAGTGGGATCAGCACCTGTCGTTGTTGAAGATGGGCTATCGCTCACAGGTGACCCGGTCTCTTGGCTAGTGCGTACGCTCTGATGTTTGTGTGCAAGCCTCGCTTACCTGTAGATTCATAAATCAACGCCCCATTTGCGTTCAAATCTGTTTCTGTGACTCAGTACGTCGACGATTTGTATGGCTGTCTTCGTGACATGCATCAGTATGCCATTCAGATGTCTGGCAGGAGTCACACTCGCGACAAGGGGGCGTATTGGCGAAAGTTCAATCCGCGAATTCATCCGAAATTTCAATGAGTTCAGTCAGGGTGGCCCTGTGTTTTGTACAAGAATGTTTTTCGGCCATCTGAGTTTATCCAGCAAGAGCGTCATCTTGATTAGCAGTGATGGCACGGTGTGAGTTCGGTCTATAGTTAGCCTGGTTTTGGTAGCTATATTAATATGCTCGTTTTGACCTTGTATTGCCGTTCACACGGTGCTCGTTAGGTCAGTACGCGTGTCAAAGTGTTCAGAGCACGAATTAAAGTCGCTGTTACTAAATCAGAACTACGTGGCACGGCGACCAGTGGTCCATGGTCGAGTACCTTTGACAAATTATATGGTTGGGCGTTTCTGAGCGGAAGGTGTGAATGCGCATTTGTGTTGCGAAGTCTTCACAACTCTCACTATGCTGATGCCCACAGACATCGATCTCCCGACGGGACCTAACGAAGGCCAATCCAGCAAAAGAAGGAAGTGTGTTGGATGTGATCGTGCGGACGGCGGCTATGCTGGTTGTGATGCCTGTCGCGTGACCGACGGCTGGTTGCATTCCCCGGCAGTTGGCCGGTGCACCTCTGTTGCAGATGGCGCCAGCAGCTCGGTGGTTAAGCTGAGCGTCTGGCATGCCAGAGGTAGGAGTTCGATTCCCCGCGGTGAGCGCCCTTCCTGCCAGGGTGAGAGGCAAGTGACGCCATATGGCCTCAGCTGCTGATTGCGTCGTAAAGCCACAACCAACCAACCAATCGACCTCTGTTGCGTGGCATTCTTGACCTTAACGTCGGTTGTTTTTTTGGGCTTAGGGGCACATCGACTGCTTCGGTCATACAGCGCCCATTGACCTTGATGTCGCGCGTGTCTGTTCTGTCCGTGCCCACGCTGGTTTGTAATAAAAACAGTAGCATGAAGTTCGGAAAGCTTTTATTTCGGCAACGTCTACAACTTTACAAGTACAGCTCCCGGGGCCGGTCTTCAAATGTTCCCCGGCAAAAATGGCACCTCGCATGTCCGCGGCCTGCGATGAACACCGTCGTAATGCAATCCACACATCCTGCTCCGTGGAAGCAGGGCAAAATCACTCCTCTTCGGACGGTTCTCGACCATGCCCTAAGGCACACCGCACATCACTAAAAAAAGCATTCGATCAACAAGCGCAAAACCAAAAGTGCCCATCTAAACCAATGTTATCAGCACAACGCCTTGCTGACGCCGGCATAACGAGTGAAGCATGCTAGCGTGGGACCGTGGAGTAAAGCCTGTAAATCGTCAACGAACGCTTTGCAATTGATCCATCATCAACAGAACAATGTATTACGGGTGCTGCTTCGCTGGTTAGCAATGTATTGCTAACAATGTATTCATCTTATTGCTGGTGGTCGAACTACATATAATCGCGTGTGCGTGGCTTCATTCTGGTATAAATTACTCTTGACAAATCTAAATGAACTTCAAGAGCCTATTGCCATAGTTATATGTTATTGAAGGCATATGTTGAATATCTATACCGACAGGTATAGATGTTATAGATATTAACAGGTATAGGTTGAAACTGGAGCGGATACAAGTGGCACGCTGGGGCATGTGCCCCTCACCCCTATGAGAAGGTGCCCCCCCCCCTGGTCGGGAAAAGATGCCGCTCTTGGAAAGCTCGAGTGCATCCCCCTCCATTTGTTATGTGAAAAGTGCCCTGAAACGACAAGGCGCTCAAATATTTGAAGTGCAGAGGCGCGCCCTCCTCACCCATCGAATTTTTCAGCCCACGTGGCCCACGTGCCCCCTCCCCTCGCATTTTCAGCCAGAAGCGCTCCCCTCCCATGACAATGCCTGGATTCCCCCTTGATTGAAGATACAGGTTGCGCTTTCCATGTCGGCTTTCTCCAGTCAAAGATTCTCGCACAACACCATCCGAGGTATGCTGCCTTCGGGAGGCCGAGGCAGGCTGGGCAACGTTCAATGGTGTCCAACATGACTTCCGGATGTCAATGGTTTAACTTCTCGGTCAAATTATACGTCGGCATTTCGAGAAGTTTTCAGTTGGTATACCGTCCAATGGCAATCATACAGTACATCTCTCTCTCTTTCACTCACTCACTCACTCACTCACTCACTCACGCACGCACGCACGCACGCACGCACTCACTCATGCACTCACGCACGCACTCACGCACTCACTCACTCACGCACTCACTCACTCACGCACTCACTTTGGATAACAGGTGACTAAAGAGTTGTTAGTCCAATGCTGCTCATGCAAGCAACGTCATATGCGTGTATTTCACATTCACGGATATTCGGGGATGCACTTCCCCCGTCCATCGCTCCATCGACACATCCACAAAGGCCAGCTTATCGTCTCTTCAGTTCCAGCATATACCATATGACCGGATTGCTATCCCATCCCGCACCAACTTAACTCCTGTTGCTCGTCATCCGACAGGTGTCCTGGTTGGAGCTGTCCTTCAACGCCTTCTGGGGGGACGAGTGGTCTGGGTGTAAGATGCTCGTCTCACAATCGAAAGGTTGTGGGTTCGAGTCTCACCTGTCGCTACTCTTCGCCCGCGACCAACGCCGGTTAACACTCGAGTCAAACCGGGACATGTCAAGGTCAAAGGTTTGATTGAGTTCTTCAATGACTTCGCGTTTCGTCGCTTTGGTTCACATTTCGGGAAATGGATGCCATTCTACATCGTTTGTTGTGCGGTATCAGAAAGTTGATGATTCCAAACAATCTCGACCGGTCAAAATTCAAGTTGGTTTCTCCGGTCGCCTCGCTTTTTTTCGCCCAGGCCTACCCAGATCTACTATCAAGCGATAGCCCATGGTGAACCCTCGAGTAACATTTTGAAGCCTGGATATGTCAAGGTCAAACCTCAAAGTCAAAGGCTAGTTTGAATTGTTCGAAGCCCTCACGACTCGTCGCTATGGGTTCAATTTGCACCAAGTGGGTGGCATTCGACGTGCCTTGTGCCATGTTATAATGTTACGAAATCGAACTAATTTCAAAGATTAAAGGTCAAACCGATTTCTTCGGTCGCCTAGCATTTTTTTCGGCCTAACCTACCACATCTGGTATCAAGCAATAGCCCGTGGTGAACCACGAGTAACATTTCATGTCGGGACATGTCGATGTCAAACCACAAGATGGAAGTATAGCTTAAATTGCTCGAAGTCCTCGCGCCTCGTCGCTATGTCTTCGATTTTACTCAAATTGGTGTTACTTGACGTGCCGTGAGATACTCTAGCAAACTGTTCAGAAATCACCCTAAGTTTCAAAGTCAAAGGACGAAATCATTTCTTCAGCCGCCCGAGTTTCTTCGTTTTCTCACAAGGCTGCCCATGTTTGCTATTAAGAGATAGCCTGTGGGCAACCCTCGAGTAACATTTCAACCAGGGACATGTCAGGTCAAGCCTCAGGGCTAAGGGTTAGTTTTGATGCTTCATTCCTCACGTTTTTTTTCGCTATGGATTAAATTTGCATGTTGTGGGTGACATTCGACGTGGCTTGTCGTATATTATCAGAATGTTCATATATCGAAATAATTTCGAAGGTGTCGAAGGTCCGGTGTGTGTACAATGATTCAGTGTAATATGAATAGAAGGATCAAATCTCTTTATGTTTGCAGCCGTTCTGATAGGGAGGCACTCATATCCTATGTGACTCGTAATCTGCTCGTCGTAACCTGCTCGGACGGCGCTATCATCGCTGGTTTTTATTTACACTCTCACATTGCTGTTCCGGACATATAAAAGATATAACTTTTCAACTTGTCTGCTTTCCTCTTAATGGTTCAATGGAAGTTGTGAAATTTGCAAGAGAAGTACACTTGAATGCGCACGATTTTATAACCAGGCGGAGTTCATAATCGCGAGAGAGCAACCTTTAATCAGGGATGGATCAAGGTATTGTCACGGGGGCACTTGTCTGGAGGGGCGCCATTTCTGTGGAGCGGCGCCACTGCGAAAGCACCTGGAGGGACGCCCCTGGCTGAAAAAAATAGAGGGGATGGGTTGCACTCGGTCCTTCCCGAAGGGGTGCCTTTCCTTCCAACAGGGTGCCTTTTTCTTTCATAGGGACTCCTCTGGCTGAAAAATTCCAGCGGGTACACTGAAATCAAGCATGGGAAAGGTTATTGTATTCCTATATTTACTACAATAAAGCAATCGTCGAATATTTTCTCCCTTTTTTTCCTGCTACAAGGGGGCAACGTTTAACATACTTTCAGCGTTGCTATGCATTGATTTTGAACACGGGCTCAACACATACGACATAAACCTAGATGTTCATGGGCAGTGATAAGGAGTGGAACTTGCTAATTTTGGCAGACCATTTTGTCCCCAAATGTAATTTTAACAATGGTAAATCTGAAAACCAGAAATTGAAAATGAAGTGGCTAAAATACAAGGATTTTCTTTGGGGGGGGGGCTACCACTCCATCCTGTTTAAACTTCCCGCGTCCCTGGTTTGTTCCCCCCTCCCCCCCTCAATTTCGAAACTGTGGCTGCACCCATGCTCTGGGTGTTACCGCAGTCCAAAATCCGTAGTGATCAATTGTTCCATGTCGACAGGAGTCATGCGTAGCCAGCTCGCTGTACGGCCAAGACTATGTGTTGGACTGAGGCACGCAAGGCAGGAACAGCATACACCCGTATTTCTCCCTTCACGGCTACAGAGCAAGTTGTCACGTGACGACCGCAGATGCAACTTACTGCCCGTTAACACTGGACCGCGGTCATCGTCTAGATATGTTGTGACGGAACGCCTGAAAGTGAAGCGGTGCAGCGTACCTTCCAATGGTGCTGTGAAGTGGCACAGTCCATTTTCCCAATGACTATCCATGTCAAACCCTCCGTGGAAGACAATTTGAGAACGGATTGTACCTACCATAGGCATAGGTTTAGGTTTCTGAAAATTATTGAGAGCGTGCAATACGCGAAGGTAATGGGTGGGCCCCAATGGATTGAGGGGCATAGCACATAGGGTCCCAGGTTAAAAGTTGAAGCTATTGGGAGGGCAAGACCAACATTATTTTTTTGGGGGGGTGGGGGAGGTAGTGCCCTCCCAAAAGCATACAAAGCTACATCCTGGTGCCTACATGATGCTGGTGAGAGATCGATCGTACCTTTATGTTCGACATGATGAGTTAGCTGACTGCCACCTGTTGTGGTGCACAAAAACATCTTACCACTTTCTGGTTTCACTTTGTAATCAAGTCCACCATGCTTCTATCTAACACACCCGACGGCCCCGACAGTGCGCCCGCGGCACTAGGGTTGGTGGCGGTACTCTCACGTGCACGACGACTGGAGTGCATTGTACCCATGAGCTGTGCATTCCAGCTGTTCTAACTACACAAAATCTGGCTCAGCAGAGTTCGTCCAGCTGAGTCAACCAGATACACCGTCTATACATTACAACGCACGACTCCAGACAACTGAGGTGCAGGTCGTTGAAAAGCTATCTGCAGCTCTGATCCTAACTACACCCAGGCTGTTACGATCGTACTTTTCCATAGTTAACACAAAAATAATGCGCCCAGAATACATTGCGGGCTGCTACTCGGGGCTCAGCTCACATCAGCAACAGGGATCCACTGGCAGTTCGCCATGTCTTGATATCGTGCCAATGTTTTGTTGACGATCGAACACGTTAATATCGATCTGTGCAGGTAGTTTCCTTAATGATGTTCTGTCAAAGAACTCTTGCATTGTTCAATCGTGACGCCGGGTGCATTTCTACGCCGCACTGATATGTATTGCATGCAAACTCGGTAGAACTAAAGCGCCATATAGACGGTACTCGCCATATAAACGGCCCTCTAAAGGGCACCAACCTCGCAAAAACAGACAGGACCTTGAAACAGGCGTTGTAGCACCAATTAAGCACACCGCGAGCTCTAAAAAAATCAGGAGGCCCTCAAAGTACACCGTGGCCATGCCATCACATAAGGGCCATAAAGCAGGCTGGACCCGCAAAAAGCAGCATGGTCCCAAAAAGGAAAAAATGACTGTGCACTAAATAAACACATCGGGGTCTTCGAAAACGTAGCTTAAAAACGTCGGTGCACAAAAAAGCAATAAGCCCTAAAAAGAGCCGGGGTGGTGGAGTGTGCTGGATGTGTGTGCACAAGTGTACTGGACCCTTAACAAAAATGGATTGGAGCCCTACAATCAGACGTGTTGTTTTGCACAATTTTTTAGGGGCATGCCCTTCCCCAATGCTGAATTTTGCCCCTCCAATAGTGAATTTTTCCCCACCACCACTTCCATTATGAAATGGAAATGGGCATGCAGCAAAAAGGATAAAACTGCGGGCTGCGATCGAAGCGGGAGCCCTGATGGCCCCGCCGATGGTCCCACCGATGGCCCCGCCGATGGCCCCGCAGGTGGACCCGCCGATGGCCCCGCCGATGGCCCCGCCAATGATCCCGCCGATAATCCCACGAATGGTCCCGCCTATGACACCGCCGATGGCCCAGGAATAGTAGTGACGTCCGACCGTTCATTCCGACCACTTATTATACCGACATCAATCCTGTAGCACTTTGGCAAAAAATGGAATAACTTGGGAAAATTTCACCATAGAACTGGGGGACAGTTGTGAAAAGTTTCTTCAGAAAGTTCCTTCATCCGTGGCATGGTTTCTTTACCTAAACAAGAAGAATTGAAATGTTCACTTTGCATACATACCTATGCTGTATTTTATACGCAAATTGATGCGTAAATTAATGGCACAGCAAGAGCACACTGGGGCAGAGCTTGAGTGCATTTCACATGGACGTATTATGGCATTCTGGTACCAAATGCCATTTCCGTTCTCGTTCCTGTTGTGGTTTCAATTCAGGTTGGCCGTGTTAAATACGTTCTGCCCTGATTCCCCTGCCAGCGATATTGATATGCAGATCCCGAGACATCAGCCTCCAGTTGGCCAGTTTCCGGTTATTATAGCTGGCTGGTTCTAAGTCAGGAATCAACCATAGATGGCCTATTGGACTGATACCTATAAATAGGTATCAGTCCAATATACCGACCAACGACAGAACAGCCGCTCAGGCAATCATCTGACATAGTCTCTCCCGATATAATGCCATAAATACTCCTAAACATCCACGTTTTGTGCCTATTAAACCAATCGCTATATCCGGTTATTCCCGGCAGTCACAGTCAGAACTCAGCCATGACTTCACGAAACATATTGCCAATCGGCATCTAGTGAGTCAACCCTTGAAATCGGTTAATCAATCCCGTTGCCTGTAATTATGCGGTTTCTAGTGGTTAAACTTGTTGTTAACATGGTTTTGATCGTATTTTCATCCACATATAACTATAGGCCATCCACTTGGGTTTCCACACGAAATGTCACAATTCATTCATCAGCAGCACGGGATTAATGGAAAAGTTATAGGCTGGATTGAATTCATGGTTCAGGAGAAGGAAACAAATGTAGTGTGTTTCCTTCACTGGATAAATGGATACCAATGGAACAATGGATATCGATCTGAATGGAAGAATCTTGAGTGTTGTGCTACGTTCCAGGTCTTCTTCTCTTTATAATCTTTGTGAACAACATTGAGATAAGGCTGAGGAAAATGCTGCTTAAATTTGCTCATGATATCAAGCTGGTAACAATGGCTACACAGCCGTCCCCTGAATGGATCCGGCCGGTCGGTCGGTCCTCCAGTCGGCGGCCTATTTGAGGCCGGCCGGCCGGCCGCCCAGCGATGCTTCGCCTGTGCGCTTATCAGTGCAGTGGGGGTCATTAGCAAGTGATAACACACATGCCAAATCTGACGTCCCAGGGTGTGCGGTGCAGAAGGCAAGCTTCAGCAGGGGGAGGGGAGAACAGAACGATAATTTGCACCTATCGCCACGTTTCGACGGGAAAACTATAAACTGTAATGCATGCAGGGCTAACCTTAGGCGTTTGTAATGACTCGCAAACATGCATAAGGGCCCATAGGTGTCTGTAAGCGCCCGAAGACATTCGTAAGGGCCCGCAAATATCAGTAAAGGCCCGTGGAGGTTCATAGTGGTCCGCAGATATTCGTGAGGGCCCGTACACATCTGTATGCGCTCATAGACGTTCGTGAAGTCTATCGTGTAGTCCCGCATAAATTTATAAGGACCAGTGGACGTTCGTAAGGATCCGTATGCGTTCGTAAGGGTCCGAAGACGTTCGTAATGGCCTGTAGTCCTTCGCAACGGCTCGCAGACGTTCTTAAGGGCCTGACAACAGCCTAAGTGGCCATAAGAAGTGCTGTTGGCCCTTCTATCACCGAAATGGTGATCCCGTAGATGACTAAGTACGGATTAGTCGAGTTCTCTGGAACCTGACAACAGCCTGGATAGAACAAGGAAAGGATTGATTGCCATCGTAAGCCTTTCCTCCCCTGTCTGTGTTACCGCAATCCAAAATCCAAAGTGATCAATTGTTTCTTGTCGACAGAGGTCCAGCGTAGCCCGTTCGCTGTTTGTTCGACTGAGGCACGCAAGGCAGGAACAGTCTTTCTCCCTTCATAGCTGCAGAGCAAATTGGCACATGACGACCGCAAATGCGATTTCCTGCCCTTGAACACTGACCCGTGGTAATCACCCCGATAAGCTGTGAGGGAAGACCTGAAAGTGAAGCGGCGTAGTATATCTTCCAATAATGCTGTGAAGCGGCACATTCAATGTCCCAATGACTATCCATGTCGAACCCTCCATGGAATACAATTCGAGCGCAGATTATGCACATCACCGGCTTAGGTTTCTTAAAATTATTGAGAGGGTACAATATATGAAGCCAATGAGCGGGCCCAAATGGATTGGTGAGCATACCACATAGGGTCCCATGTAAAATTGAAATTATTGGGAGGGCAAAGCCAACATTGGGGAGGGGAGGGCAAGTGCCCCCCCCCAAAAAAAAAAAAAAAAAAAAATATATATATATCTAAGGCTACACCCCTGGTGAGACACTGGTGAGATACAAGACGCTTGCGAGAGACCTGACGGACCTGCATGTTCATGACAGGATGAGTTAGCTGGCAACTACCTTTTGTGGTGCAACTACAACATCTTGCCACTTTTCAGTTTCACTTCATAATCACGTTCACCTAGCTTCTAACCAAAACACCCGACGGCCCCGACAGCCTACCTGCGGCACCAAGTGTGGCGGCGGCACCATTACATGCACTACGACTCGAATTCCATGAGACCATCAGTTGTACGCTCCAGCTGTTCTAACTACACAAAATCTGACTCAGCAGAGTTCGCTCAGCTGGGTTAGCCAGCTGAGCGAACTATGCATTCCTATAAACGTCTCCAGACAACTTATGTGCAGGTCATTGAAAAGCTATCTGCAAGTCTGATCCTAACTGCGGCCAGGCTGCTACGATCATCCTTATTTATAATTAACACATAAATAATGTGCCCAGTGCACATTGCAGGCTGCTACTCGGGGCTCAGCTCCCGTCAGTGACAAGAGTCCACTGACAGTTCGCGCCATGTCTCTATCTCATGCTAATTTTATGCTGACGATGGAACATATCATTTTGGGTCTGTCTAGGTAGCTTCCCTTAATGTTGCTCTTTTCAAGAACTCTTGCATTGTTCAATCGTGGCGAATGATGCATTTTTACCTGAAGTATCGTTCTCAGCTAGATACACTCCTCGCTGATATTTATTACATGCAAACTCTGAACACGATGACGAAATTGTCGTATAGACGGTACTCACGATGTTAACTTTTGAATTGCATTTAACCTCATTAAATAGAAGAGAAATTAGATGGAAGTACCGCAGTCCGGTAGAGAAAATGATAACAAAAGTACACTTAATCGATGTCAACCAAGTTTATAAATCCATACCTGATACTGCCAACATGCTCACGCCACACAACTAATAAATATTCACAGCACACCCCACGAGTGGGACGCTCGTGCACCAACTGATTTGTTGCCTGCCGCATATTGGGATATAGGTTTTGGAACATGAAATGGTTTAAGGAAAACTATACTAAAACTAAAACTAAGTCTCAAATCGTTTTATTCTCACCACGAAGAAACAAGTTTTGTCAATGAAAATGCTGAAAAAAATTGAGTGACATCAATTTTTTTAAATAATAAATGTTTTTGATGTACTCCTTTAGTTTATATCTGGAATGTTTAGTTGAAGCAAGGAATGACTTGGAAGGATGTAAAGCGACTAGACGGGAGAGCAAATTGCCGCTGTAAAACCGACTATTGTTGCTGCCTTTAAGCATGTTAATATTATAATTCAACTGAGCTTTTTTAGGTCCACAACCAAGGCGATATATACCAGGTGGCGTCGTCCTTACTGCGCAGCTTTCTGCGCAGGTCCTTAAATGACGTCATCAGGGTCCACCCTTAACATAGGCCGACCGCTAACAAGCTGACGAAGCAACACATCCTCGAGAAGGTTTCGTAGGTATATTTACTAAGAAGGGAAGTGAGTTTAGTAGGAATATTTACTAAACTTCCGGAAGTTTAGTAGGAATTTTTACTAAAGATGCTTATGGAGATTTATACCGTGTGACCGGAAATGAGGACGTGAAAGAGGTGGATTTTTTAATGTTAGCATTTGGGTACCAGTGTCTTTTCTTGCGTAAGTAACAGTGGTGGACCGCGGGCACTCGCTGTTCTGTTTCTTGAACACGCAGTCTTGTGGTTATGCCAGTCGGGGACGGAGTGAGGGTAGGTGGATACTCTGGTGTAGTTGTCGCTGTTCTCAATTTGCGCTTTAGGTACCTATGTAGGTAAGACATGTACCGATGTGAAACCAGATAACAAAGAACGCACCAACATCGTACCTAGGCAGGTAAATAGTTACATATATAGGGAAGAGAGTGGGTATCTGAACACGTTCTGTTTCCTGAACACCTACGTTTAGTCGTCTCCCACATCATGTTCAGTGCATAAATAACAAAAAGATGGTGGTATTCATAAATGATGGACCTGCTGTATTTTTTTCTTAAAGGGTGTTTTTGAATTTGTGGATTTTTTTCGGAACATGTTTATGAACGTGATTCGGAAGATGCGATCATTCGTTTTCTCCACAAATGCTTACGTCTCGGTTAATCTTAGCGATAATATCTATAATCCGCCATGTATGCCACACTGCTGTTCTTTGTTGCATGATTTATCCATCCCTCACCTGGCACTTCTCAGACGTGATTAAAGGGACATTCAACAACACTTCACGCAGTTGATTCACCACTTTTTAACATCGAAAATGCTTAATTTCCACCTCTTTGCCACATAGATGACACACCACTACTTTCCACCACAACCCCGAAAAAACTAAGAGCACGGCTCGAGGCCGTGGTGTACGGATGACGTCACTATAAATATTACTCTTGTTTTTAAATTATAATATATGAGTTTATATTGGTTTATATAAGAGTAGATTGTATTATGTTAGGTTAGGTTAGGTTTTCCTATTTAATTATGAATTATCATACTATTTGTTGGAAGTCGTGAGGCAAGATGAGACCGAGCAGATGCCGACTCTGCTGCGCAGTGCTGTCTGTTTAGTTTAGTCATCTATGTGGCAAAGAGGCAGAAAATAAGCATTTTCGACGTGAAAAAGTGTTCAATCAACTGCGTGAAGTGTTGAATGTCCCTTTAATCACATCTGAGAAGTGACAGGTGAGGGTGGATAAATTATGCAACAAAGAACAGTGGTGTGGCATATATGGCGCATTATAGATATTATCGCTAAGATTAACCGAGACGTGAGCATTTACAGGGAAAACGAATGATCGCATTTTACGAATCACGTTCATAAACATGATATTCTGCCAAAAAAATCCAGTAATTCCCAAAACACATTTTAAGAAAAATTTACCAGACCTGCCACTACCAAAATATGAAAGTCTGATCACATAGTTCTACCTATGCTTTGTGTATGGAGGTTGTGAAGTTCACAGGAACCATTTTAGGCTTCCAAGAGCAGTTGGCTTAAGGAAACCATAAGGAAGTGACTTTCAATTTTGTTTTGCAATTACACCAGCATTCTTTAGTGTCTACTAATAGCTTGTACCACAACAGCTACAGTGAGGTAATCCTGAACAACAACATTTTCGTGTTCAGAATACGGCACACCACTATAAAATAATTATCTGTTTTAAAGTTCCTCTTTGCAAGTGGTTAGAGTATTTTCATTGAAAGGAACTGTTTGAATATGGATAGCTTGTTCATGTTTGTGTTCAGTAAACACAGTACAATTACTGGTTCAGCCATACAGAAGCAGCAGTAGAGCTATTTGTTGCATAATGCCTTAACACGCGCCCTGGAGGGCCTCTGAGAATTACGCGCACTGGAGGGGGGCGGATTCCGCCCCCCTAAGATCTCGGCTCCTAGCAAAGCTGGAGGAACGAAATTCGCAGAGTGGATGGGCACGGTAGTGAACTCTATTGTGTGTAATTTTCGTGACCTTAGGTCAATATCTTCAAGGTCAAATGAGGTCAGATTGGCAAAATTTTCCGGTTTTGCGTGGCTTGGCTTGTCATCGTTATGGATCGCTGTGATTGTGTTTAAATGCTAAAAAATGGGCATCAATCATGTTTTGGACATTACTAATGATGCAATGCAGATGATAGACCCAACATTTGACCTCAGGTTACCTACATAGCACCACTTTATCAGGTCAGTTACCTGTTCCAGTTACCGGAACCGGCCGCCCGCCCGACTGCTCCGTCGGGCAGCTCGGAGCAATCGGCTTCGTGAAGAAGGGAGTGAAGTACATGAATAAAGTATGGAAACGCAATGATAAACAGTACAAATGACAACCAGTAGTGCATTTATGGCAACATTCCAGTTGATCAAGTTTGGTTCCATTAACCTGTCATGAACTTGACCTGACTTGACCTTAGTGACCTAACATGACCTTGAAACTATACAGCATATCAATATGCATCAAACAAGTCCCTAGTGTTGCCTAGAACACTTCCCTTTTGTCAGTATACTGGGAGCGCATCTGCGCCGATTTTTGTCGTCTGGCGCTATAACATTTTTTGAATTTAGCGGCCCCTAACTTGAAAAATTTTCGGGCGATTTCCATTTTTCTTGGTTTAAACGACGCGCCGTTCACATTTAAGCAGGTACACCGAAAATCGCGTATATCTACCGGTAAAATCTGCAGTTATTTGCGAAAAACTGGAGGGGTGGGCGGATTTCGCCCCCCCTCCAGTGCGCGTGTTAAGTGTTCAGAAACCCCCCCCTCTCCCCCTATATACACAAATATATATACATATATACCTATATATATATATATATATGTTTATATGTATGTATATGTATACATATGTATATATATATATATATATATATATATATATATATATATATATATATATATATATATATATATATATATATATATATGTTTATATATGTATGTATATGTATATATATGTATATATATACGTATATGTTTATATATGTATGTATATATGTATATATAGGTATATATATATACATATATATTTATCTATGTATATATATGTGTATATATATACATATATATATATATATATGTATATATATATATATATATATATATATATATATATATATATATATATATATATATATATATATATATATATATATATATATATATATATATATATATATATATATATATATATATATAAATATATGTACATATCTATATATATATATATATATATATATATATCTGTACATATCTATATATATATATACATTGTCTGCAAATAAAATATATGGCCTTCAATATACCAGGAGGTGCTGAGTTGACATCAAAAGCAACAATAAAGATTATACTTTATTACTCAACGTTTTAGCCAGGGCTATCGTCAGGAGTGGTGAAAAAAGCTCAAGCTTACAAAATTGAAAAAGCATGCGGGAAAAAGTGTGCAAAAAGTCACGTGGAATGCAGAAAAGCCTCCTCAGTGGTGCAGACACTCAGAAAGATTTTATATTATATATATATAAAAGATTAAAGATAAAATATATGAAGATATATAAAAGATTAAAGATAAAATATATGAAAGATATATAAAAGATTAAAGATAAAATATATAACAGATAGAGTATTTTATATTTTCTATGAGTGTCTGCACCACTGAGGAGGCTTTTCTGCATTCCACATGTCTTTTTGCACGCTTTTCTCCGACTTGCTTTTTTCAATTTCTTAAGCTTGAGCTTTTTTCATCACTCTTGACGATGACCCCTGGCCGAAACGTTGCGTAATAAAGTATGATCTTTATCGTTACTTTTGATGTCAACTCAGCACCTCCTGGTATATTGAAGGTCGTATATTTTCCTTATACACAATGTCTAAAACCCAGGAGCATCTAAGAGCCATTCTTTGTTGTATTAAACAATATATATATATATATACATATATACATATATATGTATATATATATATATATATATATATATATATATATATATATATATATATATATATATATATATATATATATATATATATATATATATATATATATATATATATATATATATATAAACATATATATATATATATATATATATATATATATATATGTACCTATATATATATAAATGTATATATATGTATAATTCTCTTATTTGAATAGACACATACAAATATGTTTTGACATCAATAATACTTATTTATAGTTATTGTCATTGGTTTTTTGTACATAACTTCTGTACCTCTCATTCTTTACTCACTGGCAGCTGACAAGTTGACAATTGTAATTCTAAGCATGAATAATTATGCTGTGTTTTTACTCTCTACTTTGTGTCATGACATACTATTCACGACGATACATGCTTTATATCATTTGTTCATAACTTGCATTTGAGTCAGAATGCAGATTTCCAACATCCTATTCTGCTCATTTCAACATCTCACACCAGGAAAAAAACATTATTTTAACACCGATGGAGCTCCCTTGCCACCACTAAGTGGCGCGATTTAAAAAAAAAAGTCACTTCCTATGTGTGATTTTCCAACGAATCATCAGAGGGAGAATTTGCAGTCTATTTTATTTTAACTCTAATATGGGATTTCAAGAAAGAAGAGTTTTCGGTTTGTATCGGATCCATTCTCAGACACGGAAGTGGGGCACCTGTTTGACATATTGTGTCAGTAATACTCCTGCTTCCATTGACTGTCCGCAACACGTCGCCTCAGCGCCAGAGAGGACGCCTCTCTTGGAGTAGCTAGACTGGCTACTATGGCGTGCAACCCGGTGCAGATTTGCCTGCTGTGGAGCAGCTCCGCCATGCCCGTGCTAGTCCCAGTGCTGGTACTAGTACCAGTCGTGGCGTTTTGAATGTTCCTGTACTG
>JAOTOM010000588.1:0-20230 GCA_034440615.1 Ashinkailepas kermadecensis
TCATATGGTGTCATCCTCAGTATAGCCAGGGTAGCCAGGTGTGTTGTACGGATAATGTGGCCTGCGAGATGCATTACGCTGAAACGATCTTGTTCTTAACAGCGCCGACATCACCACACGGTGGCAGGCTGGCCAAATTCACACACACACGCGTGATGGTGTAAGACGGGATCGACGTCACCTATAGTATGAAGAGACATCTCGCTTTCCCTCCGTTGATCCCTCACATGTGGCTTCAGACTCCTGGTTGTTGTTTTTTTGCTTATCAGGTTGCGTAGCTTTTTGACAGTCTTTGAAACTTAGTTGGTCGGGAGGGGGGTATCTTTCAGAAATGGCGACAAAGTCTTCTTCATCCAAAAGAAAGTTTGTCGTCCCAAGTGTCTGGCAGAGATTATTGGTCTCTCCGCTGTTCGCTCCAGAAATGCCTTTGTTCGAAAAGCAATCTGATCGTTTCGCTTAAGTCTTCGCTCTAAATGCTGTACACTCACGTTGAATCCTGTGGTTATCCGTAAACATTTTTGGTTGATAGAGGAAGTAGCGTTTGCTATGAAGTTCGGACATACGTTATGTAGACGGCAGGCTAGTAGGAAGGTGATTTTTATCAATATCGATTGAGCTTCATTAAGTGTTTTTAGAATAGGCACAAGCACTTGTTGTTGGTCACTAATGGGATGGAAAGACTTTAACCGTTCGTCCAAGAGAACTGCAGCACCATTCAGGCATCCAGTGCCAACACCGGCTCGGTTACGGCCACCCTGGCCATGCCGTTGTCACCACCGCCACCCTCTTTATCAGTAGCATCACTACCACCAGCACCACTGCCAACACCACCACCGCCAGTACTACCACTACCACCGATGATACCAGCCACACACGTCACCACCACCACCCCTGCCACTGGTCTCGCTGCATCCTGTTTCACCGCCACTGTCGCCGCACAACCACAGCAGTACACGCTTCAGACCCTGCTTTCCAGACACGATCAAGAGACAACCTCCGCTGTCGCGTCTCCCGGTAGAGGAAGAATTAAGCAGTCTCAAAATAAAAATCACACATACATACGATAATAATCATCAGGAATGTACCAATGTCACCGGTGAGGAGAAACAGGGTTTAAAATCCTACAACAAAATGAGAACTTGATCGTAAAGCCCAGTGACAAATGCAAAGGATTTATTATATTGGACAAACAGAGTATGTTAGGAAAGTACAAAATATATTACAGGATGGCAATAGCTGTGATAAAATTGAAACAAATCCGACAATGAAAATCGAGGCAAAAGCGAAAAGGCTGGTGAAGGAGGTAGGAAAAAATAAAATGTCCAACAGTCTGATAAAGGAGCTGACGCCATGCAATTCACGCACACCGGTGATATACGGCCTCCCTTAGGACCATAAGCCCACAGTTCCCTTCAGACCCATTGTATCTGCGTGTGGCGGACCAACAGAAAAACCGTCTTGGTTGTTGGAGATAATTTTGAACCAACTGTTAAAATACGTGCCATCCAACTTAAAAAAACACAAGATTATTTGGCCCGACTTCTAAACAAGTACCACAACCACCAGCTACCCCAAAGCGCCATCGTTTTCAGCATTAACGTGGTAAATTTGTACGGCAACATACCCGTCATGGAAGGCATTGAATCGGTAATAAAACTGCTGTCAGAGCATCAAAATGACGTGAACCTATGCGGTCTGTCAATAACAGAGGTGCAACAACTTTTATTTCATTGTCTGGACAATAACAGGTTTAGATTTTACACAAAAAAAACTACAAGCAACGACTCGGAATTCCAATGGGCATCAAGGTAGCGCCGCCTGTGGCCATAATTTTCATGCACAGTTTTGAGCAAATGGCGATAAATAGTGCCCCAAACAATGTAGGATTTCTTCTGTCGCCACATCGATGACTCATTAGGTATTTGGAAAACACACACGCTTGAACTTTTAGACTTCATCACTCACCTCAACAGTCTGCACATAACTATCAGGCTCACCTGATGACACACACAACAAGAAATATATCCCTTTGGACACCCTGATTACTGTAGAAAGCGTAGATGGATTTCTGACTGTCACGTCGACGAAAACTCACAGCAAAAATCAACTCCAGTCATCAGATCTTCGTTTAAGCGTGCGTGTCGCCTGAGCGAGCACCGCCAACATACAAAGTTTACTTCAGCCAGGTCAGACATCAGACACTCCCCAATGCCATGCGGAAACCCCGGTTGTTTGGCGTGTTCAGCCGAGTGGCTGGAAAGTGTCACCTATCTGGACTTGTGTACCGAATTGCTGTAATACTTGTATCAGATAGCGAACAGGCCACATACATTGGCGACACATTTCGCCCCGTTCGCCTACGGTTCAACGAGCACTTACGCGATCAAAACAAAACAAAAACCTGGACGTTCAACACACCGATGGGAGATCATTTTAGACAAGCCCACAGCAGTAGCGGTATAACCCTCAGCCAAATTCCTCTCACCTTGGAGATCATTAAAACTTGCAAATGCCACCCGGAGCTGCAAAATCACTGAGTCGATGTGCATATCGCGAGTTTAGAACCAAGTTAAATGGAACTATTCGTCCTGGCGTTTAGTGAGGCGAACGTAGCGTATATTGTCATAGTAAATTGTAGTGTCAGCTATTCATGGTAGTGCTCTTGTGTAACATTCACGTGTGAGGATATTTATTCTCTGGATATTTTTCAATGCGTCGTACAATGTCACTTGTCCGAATGTATGTGGCCAAGGGTTGTGCACGAAATATAATGCGTATCCTTTCAAACTTCTGTATCATTGTAAGGAGCGTCAATTAAAAAACTACCTACTGGGTCAGTTGCCGGTTCCAGTTACCGGAACCGGGCCGCCCTCGGACCGGCGAACGGTCCGGCGCAATCGGCTTCACGAAGAAAGGGCTGAAGCATGAATGAAGTATGGAAACGCTTAGGTTCACAATGACAAAAACAGAAGTTTTCAGTAGGAAGTAACATACAAAATGACATGAATCGCATGAATGAAGTATGGAAACGCTTAGGTTCACAATGGCCAAAAACGAGAGTTTTCAGTAGGAGTAACATACAAAATGACATGAATCGCATGACGCCATTTGCGTTTTGACAACCTTCCAGTTGAACTAGTTTGGTTCCATTGACCTGTCATGAACTTACTTGGAGTTGACCTCGGTGACCTAGCACGATCTTGAATCAATATAGCATCACAATATACATCAAACAAGTCAATAGTATTGCCAAGAACACTCTTTTTTCGATATACGGGAAGAGCATCAGCGCCGATTTGTGTGGTCCGACGCTACGAAATGTTTTGACTTTAACGGCCTCTAAGTCGAAATTTTCTGCCGATTTTCCTTTTCATGTTTCACGCGATGCGCCGGACATTTCTAAGCAGGTGTAGAAATGGCGTATATCGACCAGTAAAATCCGGAGTTATTTACGACAAATCGGAGGGTGGGCAGATTTCCCCCCCTCTCCAGTGCGCGTATTAACATACTGGGATGTTGTGCGGTATTCTGACCCATGAATGCCATAAGTGTGAGTGATGCGTATCCATAGTTAGCGTATCCACTTCTCCTGGCTTGTCTGGCATCCAAAGGGACGTGGAGGTGTTCATGTGTGTCGCTCTTCCCGCTGATTAGTCGAGCTCGTCACGGATAAATGGGGCTCATGAGATTTACGCTGAAAATGATCTTGTTCTACAAGACATATCGCCGGAAATATTTGCCCTCCCTTGCCCAATTATTTCCGTTAGCTTAGCAATAGTCATACAGACGTGCTCTGCCCTTGAAACGCCCTTGGACCCCCCCACCCACAAAAGAACGCTCCTACTCATAGGGGTGTAACTTTGCGCTTTTGGAGGGTGCTTGCCCCTCCCATGTTTGCTTTGCCTCCCATTAATGTTAACTTTTAAGAAGGGATCCCATGTGTTGTTCCTCCCGATCCATTTTGGTCCGCCCATTGCCTCCATTGCCCATTGCCCTTGCGATCATTTTCAAAACATACACCCCATAGCGTGAAGGCACTGACCTCACTTTTCTTGAAATTAAGCATGCGCCTTATTGGTGTTGACGGTAAGAAGCGACCCAAGAGCGTCGCACCCACCCCTTGAAAACTCCTAGGCCTATGTCCTGCCGATAGGTACTCTAGCATCCTGGGTGCCATGTGTCGGTCACGGTGCCCTTGACGGCCCCACCCCTGACAGTAAAGACTGCTAAGCGCTGTTCACTGAAAGCTATAGTTCAGTTTATTTGTTTGACAGTTCCAGGTTGTTTACGGTAATTCTATCCATTTCCTTCATAAGAATTCAAACTTAGCACGGTCCGCACCAGTAATTTTGTTCCACGGTCCACGCAGTAACACAGATTGGATGCTTTTACCTGGCAAGCAAGAGGGGATCACTGTAGCTTGCAGCTCCGGTGACGTCACGAACTGCCAATACACCTGGGCTGTCTAGTTCAGTGGGTAAAGCAGAGTATCTGGCAGTGTAAGTGTGTGGCTGTTTCAAACACTGCACACAGGCGCGCGCGTCCCGGTGGAAGGAACTGTTGGTTGATTGGTCGGGTATGACATAACTCACCTGGCGCACGGCACGAACACGCACGGCGTTATCTTTCCATAGGGAGGAACATTTTCCCAGTGCCCCTGTATCTGTCCCTGGAATTCTTCACAAAATAGAACTGCTTTATAATTCATCAGTATGCTCTAGGATTTAGTCTCAGAAAAAGTATTATTGGTGCAGCCCTTAGTTTTTCGATAGCTTCGTGCAAATGCCTATCCAGAAATGTCTGACACCTTCTCAAGTGATTTTGTCTTGATGTGAGCTCATTTAGCTGGCTGGAGGTCAGGACCTGGCATGACCTGACTCCAGCGTTTTCAACTCGTGTGACGTTGGTGTAGAAAATGGTGTGCCAAGTTTGTGCGTGCTATCGAGCGCCGTGTTTCTGATGCAGCGAAAACAAGAATTTCCTCCCGTGTCGGGTTAATTATTTGCCTGGTCGAGCGTGGCATATTTTGCATGTTGACCTTGTCACTCGGCGCCGGCACATGTTGCCACAGAATGGCCAATGTGCGCAGGCATCTTGACGTTTAATCAGTATTGCTTAGTAGTCTCCTGCATTTTGTTCTCTCAGATGATTGCACCGAATGAATATATCCAGCCAGTTACAGCACCAGAGAGGCTGTTTTCCGGACTTATTTATCACACCTCTATGATATGATATCGGTATGGTTGATGGAAATCATTCGTTGTGCTGAAACAGTTTTCGTGTAGGATGGCATAGCAAATCTGTCTAGTAAATGTAAGACAGCGTAGCAAACATGCTTTGCAATTGTAGGGCAGCTCGGCGAGCTTGTCGTGTGACTGCATAACGACTACATATTTGCTTTTGAACGCAGGTACATCGGAACCGTCACCAGCTACTCTACTTCCTCTTCTTCATCCGCATGTTCCCGATGACGCCCAACTGGCTGGTAAATATGGCGTCGCCCATCGTCGGGTGCCGCTGCACATGTTCTGCTTCTCCGTGTTTGTAGGTGAGTTCCCATACAATGTCGCCATTTCCCTCTCTGTCTCTCTCCCTCTGTCTCTCTCTCTGTCTCTCTCTCTCCCTCTGTCTCTCACTCTCTCCCTCTGTCTCTCTCCATCTCTCTCTCTCTCCCTCTGTCTCTCTGTCCCTCTGTCTCTCTGTTCTCTGTCTCTGTCTCTCTGTCTCTCTGTCTCTCTCTCTCTCTCTGTCTCTCTGTCTCTCTCTGTCTCTCTCTGTCTCTCTCTGTCTCTCTCTGTCTCTCTCTGTCTCTCTCTGTCTCTCTTTGTCTCTCTCTGTCTCTCTCTGTCTCTCTCTGTCTCTCTCTCTCTCTCTCTCTCTCTCTCTCTCTCTCTCTCTCTCTCTCTCTCTCTCTCTCTCTCTCTCTCTCTCTTTTTTTATATAATATTTTTTTTTTTTTTTTTTTTTTTTTTTTTTTTTTTTTTTATATATATATATATATATCTCTCTCTCTCTCTCTCTCTCTCTCTCTCTCTCTCTCTCTCTCTCTCTCTCTCTCTATCTCTATCTCTATCTCTATCTCTATCTCTATCTCTATCTCTATCTCTATCTCTATCTCTATCTCTATCTCTATCTCTATCTCTATCTCTATCTCTATCTCTATCTCTATCTCTATCTCTATCTCTATCTCTATCTCTATCTCTATCTCTATCTCTATCTCTATCTCTATCTCTATCTCTATCTCTATCTCTATCTCTATCTCTATCTCTATCTATCTCTTACTATTTTAGCATTCCTATGGAAGCATATTGTAATAATATGTTCTGGGATGGCTTTGCAGCAAAACGTTCCATAGCATAAGTTTAACATAGCGAGATTATCGATACATCGTTGCATTGTACTGATATTTCGGACGTATCCACCTAATAATGGCGATTGACGCGCCGTCGTGATAAAATGGTGGAGAAATTGAAAATGAATGAAATGAAAACGCATGCTATTGAAGGGTTGAACAAGGGTAAAGGAAGGATGAAGTATTAGAGATGATATGTGCTACCCAAACAACCCATCAATGTGCTTGTAACGGTGGCCGCAACCTATGATTTACCAGTTAACCCCCTCATCGGAGGGTGGAAAAAACTCGACTATGTTGCATGGAAAGGGAGGGCACCAACGTCTAAGCGAGCGACTCCAAAGCACACCACCACCCACCAATGGAGCTACGGTGTTTTCAGAAGCGCAATAGTCCAAATGTACGAAGCATTTGACTATAAATTGACTGGGCTGGACAGAAATTGGCAACCGATGCCCATTCCCGGAGAATAGGTACGAATTACCGAACATGACCATCAGTTTGTAGCAGTGCACTATTACCCAGCTGTGATGGAGATCGTCTGTTTATAGATGTATGCGCTGCAGGACAGCACGGGCGTGAACGAGGAGAACAGCACCAGCGTGCTGTTATCCCATCTTGTTCATTCTTGCTTCCAGCTTGGTCATTCTTACAGCATTGTTGCCTGACGCTACTCGCATGACGTCATTGTTCAACATAGCGGCGAAAGCGGCGGCATCTGAGCATCCACAGGATGTTACATTCCTGCAGGATCAGGGGACTGGCAGACAGCTTCACATCGGACGAGTTGACCAGGCGATAGCAGCATTTTGGACAAGGCGAGAGCAGCAGCACAGTCGCGTCGCCAACGGAACAGAGCCATCTGTGAACCTAGCCGCCTCTGATGTTACGAGTCATGCTGTTTGCAGCACCAACCACAACAACCAGCGAACGCGCAGTCACCGCCGTGGCCGCCGCGGCCATTGCCACTGTCAGTAGCAGCGCTGCCACCCTGCATCCGCTGTGTCTGTGTCACTGCACACTGCTGCCTGTGCAGCCGCCGTCAGCGCCAGCATTGATTGTGCCGCCAGCGCCTCCGCCGAGACCGCCGCCGTCAGTGCCAGTCCCTTGGCAGCTGCTGGAACCATCACTGCACCGTCAGAAAGTGATAGTGATGGCGATGATCCAGACCATGCTATGGTCTGCCGCCTTCCAAGAAAAATGGTGGACTTGGCTGCCATACCGGGCTCTCTCCATGCTACCCATGTCTGCACGAAAGCCGTCCAAAGTTGTCTTATTTTTCCGTCGCGACATGGGCGCCATCGTGCAGCAGCCGTTGTACACGTCTGTGGCCGACGTTCAGACTGCTCGGTGCAGCAGCTTACCGGACCTCTAGGGGTAAGATGCTCGTCTCACAATCGAAAGGTTGTGGGTTCGAGTCTCACCTGTCGCTACTCTTTGCCCGCGACCAATCGGCGTGAGAGATTGGCGACGCTATATGACTCAACGGTCGACGTGTCGTAAAAACCAATAGCCGACCCGGCGGCCAGGTTGGAGAGAAGCCTAAGTCAAGACGTGAAGCTCATCCGCCAGTGTGCCAAGAGTGAGACTACCGTCGACGCTAGCGGTATGGCAGGAGAGGGTCACGGGAAGCTGTGCCAGGCCAGGTGACGCAGTACACTGCTCAAAGTCGCCTGTTGCGATACTACATGTCCATTTCGTCGCCTCCCGAGGCGCTCTTTGTCCTGGTGCGGTACGTCGTCTGTGTGCGTGCCGACGTGGTAAGCGTCAAGATCAAGTGGAACCTTGTGCACGCCCCGCAGCACCCAGCGGCGGCGGCAGCGCATGTGCGGCTCAGCGCTGACCACAGAGCGGCACACCAACTGGCCAGACAACCAGTGCTGCTGTAGTCGACATGATCAAGGCCGGCCGTCAGCGCCGTCCTGATCACGGCGGCGCGACACCACACCACCCAGTCAGATGTAGCGCCATCTACGTCTGATGGACAAAGGGCCATCTTTCGACCGGTATTCCTGGCTAACGGAAAAGAAGATAGGACTGCGGAGTTAATTGCGATGTGTTGAAAAGGACCTAATTGTCCCATGATTATAATTCTTGGCTTCGTTGCCATAGTTTGCATTGCAGACTGCGAAATATGTGAAAATCGGGCAAAGGAAGGGCAGAACTGGCCCATTCCACGACAAATCGACAAGGGCATTACACCCAATATTTTGTATTTTGATGAAAATATTTGTGTGGGGTTACCTGATGCGCCAAATCCAGCTATGCTATTTTTAGAAAGATCAGATCAACGGTCAATGGAGTTATAGCTTCTGACATTTCTGAGATGTCACCAAACAAGGGTGTCTTTTGTGGTCTTTAATGCAGTGAAGAACAATCCGAATTGTGGAAAAGCATATTTCGGTGAACTCACAATGACCCACTACATCTTTTGGCTAGGTAGAAATTGTCTACGGGATATTTGAAATCGTGACATCGTGACCTACTTTAACTATCGGGACAGCCACAAAGCCATCTGAAAAAAGTGCAGAAATGAAGTTCGACATCTTATCTCTCAAAACAAAGAATAAAAATAAGGTTTTGCCCATAAAAAACATACACATTCGTTCAAAAATAGGCATGCATGGTTGTTTTGTCCTAGTTTATCGTGGCCTGTTTTAATATTTGTTTACAGCAGTATATTACTGAAACACAAGCCTTTTTGATGTTCGTGGCACGTGATGGGATGAGTATGCTACTCATCTGATCTTGAGTGTTGTGTTGCACAATTGTTCTAGACTCGTGAGGTCAAGAGTTAACCAAATGGCAGAAATGTCTCCGAATTGTGGTAGGTGGCCCATTCTACGACAAATCGTACAAGTGAAGGGGCCAAATTGCACTCTATGTCTCGATGAAAATACTTTTATATGGTTAGTTTGTGTCTATAATCCAGCTGTGCAATTTTAAGAAAGATTGGAGAAACGGTTAAGGAGTTATAGCATCGGACATTTTTGATAGGTCCCATAGGTCTATGGAGACCTGGAACTCATTGAAGAGTAACACGAATTCCCCGAAGCTATGTATCGCTGAACTCGTCATGATCCACTGCGTCTTGTGTCAATTTCGAAAGTTTTGTTCACGCGTTTTTTTTATCGTGAGCTTGTGACCTAAGATAACGTGGCCTAGTTTGACCTTCGAGACAGTCACAATGCTATTTTGGAAATGGAGAAGCGACGAAGGGTGATTTGTGAAATCCTAGATCGTCACTTGTAAGGAGAAAAGTAATAGAAATGTTTTCCCCTTATGCAATATATTTCTGCCTCAATATCAGCATACAAATGTACGACCATATTTCACCGACAACACTGAAGGGTTTTTATAATCGCCAATCACTGTAATATCAACCTTCTGACGTTTCAGACCTCACATTCTTGAATCTAAAAGATGAACCTCATTGACTGAGTAAGCGCATTCATCCTGAACTGATTGAGAACAAATTTGGCGTTGACGCATCCGTTGACACGTAATGAGCATGAAATGAATCGCATTGGATCATGAGCCGTCTACGTCGGTGTACTAAAAATAAGGTAACAGAATTACACAATGCAATGCAACACAATAATATGCTGCAGTACAATAATATAATGTAATGCAATGTAATGATCTACAGATCTGCAGATCATCCCATACCTTGTCAGGATTCCAGTTCAGGCTGATGGTCTGTCACTGCGATAATATTAATCAACACAATCTGTATCAGTGTGCACACTAACACGCCTCCACTTCGCCCAGCTACCATTAACACACGCCCCGCATCGGTAAACAGTTCATGAACTATTACGGTGCTGTGGGTCACTGATGCAAACTTGTGGTACCCCTGTGTTTCCTTCACTGTGATGGCTTTCGAGAAGCGCTCGGTGAGGTGGGTCGTGACGTCCATTGCCTCCTGCTTTGATATACATCTGAATTTGATGCATCCGGCTAGCTTGTGCGACAGATACTCAAACATGCCTTCCGTCGTCAGTATCTGGTTGTTAAGCGGGCGCTGGAGGCTCTTGAGCGGCGGCACGCTTGGCTGTGCCCCCGATGCCGTCGCAAGCGCCCTTGCCATGAGATGTGACAAAAAACAACTCACAGGATACTCAAAAATATGTCTGATGGTGACACACATTGACGATGTCATGCTTATTCGTATACTGGCGTCTGTGAAATAAATATTTTGTAGGTCAGGTACTGCAGTCCGAATTTCTGGGATAAGCCGTTGCAGGAACGCATGCACCATGCCGGTGTTGTGCTTTGTGCCGTCAGACATATAGCAGTAGCTCTGATGGCACAGTACCTCGTCCTCATGCCAGTACACTACAAACGGGTGCACCTTACACTGGGACGAACCCCAGTCGAACCCCTGAGCTGCATCCTGCGCACCACATATTAATAATTTTCAGTGAAATCGTACTAGACAATCACTTCGCCCGCCTTTTCGAAGGTGAAGTGCTGACCTTGTTTGTCAGCCACAAAGTGGTATCTGGGTAGCTTCACGGTTTGCTGGCTCAAGTAAAGCATGCTCTTTGATGCAGGCTCTTTGTTCTAGACTATTTCTGCGAATGTACAGCGATGCGTGCTCATCCACCGTTTGTATCTAATATCATCATCCATGTCATCATCTGGGACTAAATCACCTTCACTCTCTTCTGATTTGTTCGCGAGGATAATCCATAGAAAGCTTATCACTCCTCTTTACCAGGGCAGTCCTCACAGTTGTGCATCATGCAATCAGTTTTTCGTGCCACATACAGCGTGATCGAGGAGGTTACGGTTTTTGAGACCGGGAAGGCCGGGAGCGGATATGAGCAGTTTTGGGTTTTGATGATAAGTGCACATGCACACCGAGTACGTCCCACTGCTGTCTGCCAAGACGCAATGCTTCGGACGAAGGGAAACAAAAGTTAAGAAGCCGGTGCGAGGGTTTACAGAGTTCTGCTTGTATAGATCATATATCTCACAAATTTCCCAAAGCAGGACTTTTCTGAACTCTACTTTTGGTGTCATCAACCTGTCGCACCGTGACACGGTCGGTCTTGCGAGAGACATCCGGCTGATCTGGTCCGACTCATAAAATAGCTTTACTTTCACCTTGACTGCGTCCGACACCCTCCGAAATTTCCTCGATTCACAGGTAGCACGTTCAGCGAGAGTGAGCAGTGAGCATTGGGCACCCAAACACGGTGCCACCCCTTGTTTGTGCCATTTCTGATATATCAGTACATTGGCATATTTTTATTTTCGCGAGGAAATAAATGGTTGTGCGAATGGTTTCTCGGATATCAGAATGTGATTGCTATATTGTGGATGCTTCTCTCTCCTTGCAATTCATGGTAGGGTATAACTCATAAATAATCTACTACCACAATTTGGAGACATTTCTGCCATTTTGTTTAACCCTTTACCTTACGAGTTAGAACACTTGTTCAACACAACATTCAGGATCAGATAACTAGCATTATCATCCCATCACGTCCCTCGAACGTCAAAAAGCCTTGTATTTCGGTAATATGTCGTTCTAAGTACACATTTATACAGGCCACGATAAACTGGCGCAAAATTAACCATGCATGCCTAATTTCGAACGAATATGTAGTTTTAGGAGCAAACTCCCTTTTTGCATTGAAAGATAAGACATCGAAGTTTATTTCTGCACTTTTTCAAATCGCATTGAGACTGTCCCGAAAGGTAAAATAGGTCGCGTGACTTTCGGCCACGATGTCACGATTTCAAATATCCCGTAAACGAAAATTTCGAAATAGCCAAAAGTTGCAGTGGGTCATTGTGAGTTCACCGATATATACTTTTGCACAATTCAGATTGTTCTCAATTGAGTTAAACACCTCAAAAGACACCCTTGTTAGGTGACATCTCAAAAATGCCAGAGGCTATAACTCCTTGACCGTTGACCTGATCTCTCTAAAAATGGCACAGCTGGATTCGGCGCATCAGATAACTCCATAGAAATATTTGTATCAAAATCTAAAATATTGGGTGTTATTTTGGCCCTTTCACTTGTCGATTTGTCGTGGAATGAGCCAATTGTCAATTTCCGTGTGCGGACAATTAAAAGAAAATGGAGATCTGAGGAACATTTGGAATTAACTAATAAAATGCACGAGGAGATACATTTCGAAAAAGTGGTCACCCCGCAGAGCAACCGGTATTGCAGGACGCGCATAAAGCTGTAGTTCCGGTGGCACTTGCCAGATGGTGCTGATGGTGGTCGCATGTGTACACATGGCGTGATGCAATACGGATGTCATCCGTCACGTGCTGCGTGGGGCGGCCTGATCACAAGTCGGCCATGCGTAACTGCAGCTGAGGGTCGCACCGGTGACATTGTCCTCTGCCATAGGTCTGATGCCGTACAACTTCGTGTGCGTGGAGGCGGGGAACGTGCTGAGCACGCTCTCTTCTCTGGACGACCTGCTGTCGCACTCCACCTTGCTGAAGCTGCTGCTGCTAGCGCTCGCCACCCTGGTGCCGTCTGTCTACAAATGCTACCGCCGCCGGCGTACCAGTTTCGACTTTGCCAAATCGAGCGTGTTGTGAAGGCGCGCGCCTGTCCGCAGCACATGTGACGGTATGGCAGTTCGCAGAAAGGCCACGGCATACTGCAGCCGGACGGAGTGGCAGCTGGAGCGCAGACTGTAGCCGGACTGAGTGGCAGCTGGGGCGCAGACTGTAGCCGGACTGTGGCAGCTGGGGCGCAGACTGTAGCCGGACTGTGTGGCAGCTGGAGCGCAGACTGTAGCCGGACTGTGTGGCAGCTGGGGCGCAGACTGTGGCCGGACTGTGTGGCAGCTGGAACGCAGACTGCGGCGGACTGTGTGGCAGCTGGGCGCGTAGACTGTAGCCGGACTGTGTGTCAGCTGGGGCGCAGACTGTGGCCGGACTGTGTGGCAGCTGGGACACAGACTGTGTGGCAGCTGGGACACAGACTGTGGCCGGACTGTGTGGCAGCTGGGGCGCAGACTGTAGCCGGACTGTGTGGCAGCTGGGGCGCAGACTGTAGCCGGACTGTGTGGCAGCTGGGGCGCAGACTGTAGCCAGGCTGTGTGGCAACTGGGGCGTGTAGTGCTGTGCTGCGGTGGCGTGTTGTGTGGCTGTGACGCCTGGTGCTGCGGATGGAACGTGGTGTCTGGCTGTGCGTTAGGTCGGCCGTTGGCGCTCGTGACGACCCTGGTGCTGTGCCGACCATGGAACCAGTGGGTGTCTGGCGCCGGTGCTCACAGCCCCGTCTCTCTGTCCCTGCTCATCGTGTGCGTTAGGTCGGCCAGTTGGCCGCTCGTGCTAGTGGGTGTCTGGGCCAATGCTGATCGTGGGTGGCGGGGCTGTGACGTGGGTGCGTGGGTGCGACAGAGCCACTGGAATTGTTGCTCGTGACAGGTATTGACCCAGATGCTTCAGGTGATACAAGTGTGGGCAACAGACAGCGCAAGCCCAACATGGCGCGCTGGATGACATGGCAGAGAGAAAGCCGGTGGGTTTGGCCGGCGCTATGTGTTCGTCTAGTCAGCAGCGAAGTCAATGTGTGTGCACTGGCAGTTGAATGCTGCTAACCACCGCTGACCTCCAGTGTGGTCACTCAATGTGGCTGGCAGGCCTACGGGCTGACATGGGCCTGCTGACTTGATCCGAGTCTCGTCCAGTTGTGGCTCGTGCGCAGTGTAGACTTGATCCGGGCCTTGTCGAGTCAGACGCAGACTTGGTCCAGACACGCTCGGGACCATCTGGTCGGGGAAGGTTCGCGGCCGCCTGATCCGGATACGTTCGGGACCACATGCAAATCGGATAACCTGGCTTGGACGGCGAACCGCGTGTAACCGAAGCGGTTCAAAGGCGCTGCTGACGTGAAGGTTTCAGTTGCACTGCTTCTGTCCAGTGATATACCTTGCGACCCAGGCACCTGTTTGGTACGCCGCTGACCACTGTCTCGCTGCCGGCTGATGTCATCTGTGCGGCGCAGGCACTCGGCGCCAGTTGTGATGTTCCTTGGGGGTTGCTGCCGGTACATGTTAGTGCATGGTACGCCGCTGGTCACAACTGTCGTGCACACCATCGGTGTTGCAACCCTAGCGGAGCAGTGATCGGCAGTTCAATCCTTATTGATGTCTAATCTGAAATGGCTTCTTATAGTGCCCTCGGTGGGGATGGCGTTGTGATGGTGGGGCACGTTTCTCTCCTTTCGTCACAAACATGAACACGCGTCAAGATGCCACTGTAGGCACCAACACGCGGAATAGTGGCGGGCGTTGGCAGCTGACTCCTGCAGTGTCGCCATAACCACCTCCGTTACCCCCAGCTGGTTCAGCGTAACAAATCTGCCAATAATGATGTGTTGATTCTCACCCAAATGGCATATATAGCTCGGCTAAACAAGCGCAAACTGAATGGCATGGTATTTATAGTACCTGGATTATGAGAGGTCTTCGTCAACAACTATGTTGACGTTGGGCGCTCTAGCCCTCACCACCCCCCCACCCCCAAAAAGAACAACTCAAATAAGGGCAGCCTCTACACAATAGAGCAATATGGCAGATGTGGAGGCATGACTGCCGCCGCAGACTGGATGGGAGTGAAAATGAGGGGATGTTAGATCGAACGTTTCGTAAATGGGAGAAAATGCCAACAAACCTTTGAATGGAAGATAAAACATTCGCCATCATTCATGCAATGTGTCTCATCTGCGCCAGTTCTCTTATATTCGGTCAGCGGATCGCTCTATGCGGTTGCATTCATCTTCGTTCTAGTGCTGAATCATAGTGTGTTCTAGTATCGATGCTGTGCGGACTAACGATATACGAAATCAGGTACTTGAAATATTGCTGTTTGAGGTTCCAAGAGCACATTCTATTGACGTCAAAAAATATTTGCACTGCTAAATATCCCTCGGAACGCGTTCCTAGACAATGTTCAGGAACTGGTAGTCCTTGTAAGCGAATGGAACCAGTGGGCAATGTTTGCGAAATACTTGGAGCAATGCATGCATACGCTTTCAGGCTGCCAAACGCTGTAAGGGGATGGGCGGAAATTCTACAGGGTTCCATGCTAATTCCTACAACACATTCAGGGAATAAACGCATGTGAACCCAACCAAGAGTTTGCAAAATGACACCTCAGTCACTGGCTGATTCAAACGGAAGCTAATGGGCGATGCCTCTCCCCTTCGTCTCCGCAGAAGCGAATCTCCAAAGCTGTAGCTTTTGGAGGTGGTTCGCTGCGCTCCTCCATTGTGCGGTATTTGTGTGGCATCCGCGGCTCATTTCACAGGATCCGACTCTCACGGCGTCTGCTGAACAAATCCGACACAGACTGTCGCATCCGCGGTTTCAACTTGCTTCGCATCGGCTTAGATGTGGCTTAGCTGGGTTGTGATCAACTGCTGCTGCCGACCTTCATGTCGGCTTCTGACATAAAGATAAATCATGACGAAGCACGTATGTCCAACAGTTCACCCACCACTGATGATACTCCTGCTTTGCGTAAATTACGTCTTTCTGGACGACAAATCAGGGCAGATTCACTTTGCCAGCATCCTTGAAGACCAACGTGTGCAGTTGGTCCCGGGACGCTACACTCTCACATGGTGTCAACTGCATGTCGAAAGCTGTTAGTTATTTGGGTTTAAAGGGCACATTGACCGCACCCACATTAGGCAACGCCATTGCTCCTCATCGACCTTAAACCGGCTGCGCTCGTGCTATCCACTGCATGCACAGCCGAACCTTTATTCGAACAAGAAGCTATCGTAATTGACAAGATAAAAATGAAGATGCCTAACCCAACCTAAGTCGGATCCGTAATTCGATTCTGGCTAATGGTCCGAGTTTGTGGGCTGTGGGGTGCAGGAACTACCTGGGTCATTTTTATTTCATTCTACTCGCATGGAATTTGTATAGAACACAGTAGCAAACGCTGTGGTTGCCACGTTCACTGCTCCCTCCCAACCTGTTGTCCCACGCTGCGGTCACTGCTCCCTCCCCGTCTGTTGTCCCGCGCTGCGGTCACTGCTCCCTGCCAGTATGTTGTCCCACGCTGCGGTCACTGCTTCCTCCCAGTCTGTTGTCCCACGCTGCGGTCACTGCTCCCTCCCAGTCTGTTGTCCCACGCTGCGGTCACTGCTCCCTCCCAGCCTGTTGTCCCACGCTGCGGTCACTGCTCCCTCCCAGCCTGTTGTCCCGCGCTGCGGTCACTGCTCCCTGCCAGTATGTTGTCCCACGCTGCGGTCACTGCTCCCTCCCAGTATGTTGTCCCACGCTGCGGTCACTGCTCCCTCCCAGCCTGTTGTCCCACGCTGCGGGCACTGCTCCCTGCCAGTATGTTGTCCCACGCTGCGGCCACTGCTCCCTCCCAGTCTGTTGTCCCGCGCTGCGGTCACTGCTCCCTCCCAGTATGTTATCCCACGCTGCGGTCACTGCTCCCTCCCAGCCTGTTGTCCCACGCTGCGGTCACTGCTCCCTCCCAGCCTGTTGTCCCACGCTGCGGTCACTGCTCCCTGCCAGTATGTTGTCCCACGCTGCGGTCACTGCTCCCTCCCAGTATGTTGTCCCACGCTGCGGTCACTGCTCCCTCCCAGCCTGTTGTCCCACGCTGCGGGCACTGCTCCCTGCCAGTATGTTGTCCCACGCTGCGGCCACTGCTCCCTCCCAGTCTGTTGTCCCACGCTGCGGTCACTGCTCCCTCCCAGTATGTTGTCCCACGCTGCGGTCACTGCTCCCTCCCAGTCTGTTGTCCCACGCTGCGGTCACTGCTCCCTGCCAGTATGTTGTCCCACGCTGCGGTCACTGCTCCCTTCCAGCTTGTTTCCCCACGCTGCGGCCACTGCTCCCTGTCAGTATTAGTTAGTTAGTTATTTGGGTTTAAAGGGCGCATCGACTGCAATGGTCATATAGCGCCCATAACAAGTTTATTGATAAAACCAGAAGTAAAATCGCGGCAAAACAGTGTCATGCTGAGGTGTAATTCCCCGCATACTGTCTCAGTTAAAACATTTCTTCGCAGTCAGCTGTTTAGAGATATGGTATGGGGCGGTCGCAGGTGTTACGGTCAAGACGGTCGTCTATCCCAAACGTCTCGGCTTACAGGTGGGTACCTCATCACGGGCCACCCAGCGCGGGGACGGGACCTGGGACTCGCTTCGGTCGGTGGTGAAATAGGCATCCGCTTTCGGCTGGTAGGTGGTGTAAGTGGCTGGCCTGTGAATGGGACAGGTGGAGGTGGACCCATTATTTCTCCAGAGGGGCCAAGTGATGCGCGCGGTACCGACGGTGAGCGTTCTCGCATGCCGAGCCTCGCAGCCATGGAACATTTTCCCACTGCGTCTTTCCCACCAATGTTTGATGCCACACTTGTAGATCTTTCTGCTCGACCTCGCGCTGTCAGGTCCGGAGCTCCACTTCGCACAGTAATTCTCAGTGACGGCAATGAGCTGGTCGATCGGAGAGGTAAAACAGTCGATGGGGGTGGTAAATTGGGGAATTCTGCGAGAGGTGTTTGAGTGGATGCCACCATGGTCGGTTCAGTCACCGGAGTTGCGGTAGCGTCAGTTTGACAGGCGATCGTGCGCTGCTCAGGACGACGTTGTTTTGGGGAACTGAACGAAGTTTCTGTCTGCACAACAGCAGAACAGGACGGTAAGACGTAGTCGGCTGCAACTCCAGTTACTGCCGCCGGGATTTCATCGTCTGAGTTTACCTGGATTATTGCCAGACCACATTCCTTTAGCAGGCCTATCAATTGGCGGGCTGTCATCTTATCCAGAGCATCGTTTCCAGGAGGATCACAGCTCCGTGGTGCAGGTGTAGTAGGTGGCATGTCTGTTCGCTCCTGGGATGACTCGGGTTGAAGGGCATGGGTGGAGCTGGCCACCACAGCCGCATAAGAGCGAGGTGTAGTGGCCGCATTGGTCATTTCCCGAGCTTCTCGGAATGACACGCCCCTGTCACACTTCAATCTTATGATACTCTGCTCCCGTTTGAAAAACCGGGCAGACTCGGTCACGAGCAGAATGATCGCCCTTGCAGTTTGGACAGCATAAGGTTTCCGATGTGCAAGTGTCCATAGAATGCTCCAAGGAGGCACATCGCAGACATCTCGGCTTTGATCGACAGTGGCGGCTGGTGTGTCCGTACCTGTGACAGGCGAAGCATCTCATCGGGATTGGTCGATAAACGCGGACCTGACCCCACCATGCCCGATTCTCACATGGGTAGGCTGTGTTTGGGAGTTAAAGGTAAGTACAATGTTGTCTGTGTCGTGTGAAACACCGTCCTTTTCGTTTTCAGTCTTCTAGCCTCCAGGACACCGAACGCCGTAAGACCGCGCACAATTTCTTCACATGTCACACCTTGTAGGTCATGGCAAAGTGATGACACCTCTGGAGAAGTTTTTAGAGTGGTGAGTTTTCACATTTAGGGGCACTGTCCTTTGTACGCGTCTATCATCGATGGTGTATGTAAACGTAGTGTGGCTTTTAACGCCCGCCTAGCTTCCTCCGGATCCGAAAATTCAGCTTCGATGCCACCATCACCCGATTTGTCGCACCGTACCACTGTACCGAATCGCTCGGTGCCCTCACACCGTTGGAAAGGGCTGAGGTCGGACAGTCTGAGCTCTGAACTCGACAGGATCAAGACAGTTGGGTCGACGAACTCGGGCTCTACTTCGGTTTCACGCTCAGGTGTCTTGTCAGGTCGCGTCGCCCCGACGGGACGAGAATCCATAGAAGGGGCAATCCGGAGACACGCGTCTAAAACTGCCTCACGGGGGCGCGGGACTGGGATGTGGAAGACTGGAACGACGAATCGTCCGAGTCAAGGCTAGGGCGAGGGTATAGTTGTGTGTCAGGAGAATCCATGGAAGTGTATTGGTTTCAACTCCTGGCGCCCCACCACGTAGGGGCCCTACTGGGGGACGCCTGGGTCCCGCGGACGGGAGGACGCCAGGCGTCCGAGGAGCTATACGGGGCAGGCGGCGCCTTCGCCCGGCCGAGAGAAAGAGACTCGCCACCCCGACCGGGATCCAGCACCGCCCACCCTTCGACCCCAGCCGGCCGGGCCGGCAGACACTGGGAACAATCCCAGGTCCCCGGCCAGAGGCGACCGGCCACTTGACTCCGTATGGGGCCCTACGGGCCCTCCCGCCTCCGGGATATCGAGACCAGGGAGGGTGGCGTTGGTCCCCGTCACAACTAGCACCGTGCGACGGGGGGACCTCAACCTCCAGGACTCCGTCAACCCCGGGGGGCGGGCCGAGGGGGCGCGGCTACCCTGATAAAACGGAGCTGGTGGGCAGGACAGGAAGTTGTCCTACCCGCTCTTAGTGGAGAGGAGTTGGTGCTGCAGGGCCAGGTGAAGGACATGGACATTGAGATGGGATGGTCATTGGAATGGGAGCGTATGGATGGAAGGACGAGTGAGGCTGTGGTAACCCGAGAGAGAGCGCCATTTCTCTAGCCAGCCGAGCAACGAGGCTGACCCCACTGCGGGGGTCCCTGTCAGTATGTTGTGCAACAGCCGCATGGTACAAATTCACCGCACCTCAACACCAACCTGTATTCCACCAGTCACCAACCGTACAAAAATAAACTGTCACGTGCGAAGGAATGAGCTGAAACACCGCGATGGCGGCATAACCATCCGCCGTATCCGCAAACAAAGTAGCTATGTCACATCCCCGCAGAGAATGACCAGTCTCAACACATCGCCACAAAGCACAGAATGGACGGATCGCACATGAAGCTGGAAATTGCTGCATCCCATGGGCATCCCGCCCGGTGCCCGTGAAAGTTTGAAGTCAATAAGCGTGCCTGCTGATGTGCAGCGACGCTACTGTCAGCGTGCCACCGTTGTC
>JAOTOM010000589.1:0-20235 GCA_034440615.1 Ashinkailepas kermadecensis
TCGGTAAATTTCCAGAACTAGGTAAAATGCGATTTTGGGATTTTTTATTTTGAATACAGGGTATCTTAACGTAAAAATCATGATGCGACCACTCATTTTCTCCGCAAATGATTACTTTTAAGTCAGCGACGGTTGATGACGACGGTCTTGGGGACACGCCGCGTTACAAAGCACTCCCACCTGCACCTGTTTGCGCAAAAATGGCAGGGCCTCGAACAATTTGGACAAATTACCTCGTTTGGAAGTACACAGTGTTTTCTGAAAAATTCTAAGCTTGCCTGATTATCTTCAAAAGAAAGTTTAATAATTTTGTGAGGAACTAGACTGCAAACGGTGCACAATGAAGCCATTATTACACTGCAGTGTTCTGCTTACAGTCAAGAGTTCAAAAATTAAATATGAATATATAAATAATACAACAAAATAAAATAACCTAACCTAGACTAAGATAACGTAGCATAATATATAAAATATATTATATCATAATATAATCTGACCAAACCTAACCTAACCTAACCGGAAAACCAGAATTATCAGACACAAATTTTTCGGCCATGACGTCATCAAATATATTTAAATAAAATAATACAGCATGGCAAGGAATGTCGACGCCACCCTTATCGACGGTGGCTGGCACGGCGTGTTGCGAGTATATGCATTCTCGGAGATAATGTTGAATTAAGGCAGAAACATAAGGTTTTCGATGTCAAAGAGTATCAAATCAAGTGCCTGAAGTGTTGAATGTCTTCTTTATCACGTCTGACACACCAGGTATGGATAATTATATGCGATGTGCTATGTTTGCAGAGTGAAGATTATGGTCGTGTATTTGTTTGCCAACTGAAAAATAATTATTTGCAGAGAAAATGAGTGGTTGCATCATGATTTTTACATTAAAATACCCTGTATTAAAAAAAAAAAAAAAAAAAATCACATTTACCTAGTTCTCCGCCGACGTCTATGAGAATGGACTAGTTGCAGGTTGTGAGATATATACACCAAATGAAAGAGGGAGTTCTAATTCGGACAATAATGGGTGTATCACCATTCATCAAACAACCGATTTCTCAAAATTTACAAAGAAAAGGTTTTGCGACCGTAGGTACTCCCTGGCCGATGACGTCACAGTTTGGGAATGCCGCCATTACGGTCCGTTGCGGCGTTGGTTTAGTGCGGCGTCGCGGGGACGCTGGTTGGTAATGTTCCATTAGCGGTGGATTTATCGGCGAAATATGGGTTTCTTGAGTCGGTATACATGCACACCAGTATTCTTGTTAGTTTAAAGGGTAAAATATCAGGCAATGCTGAAAACTTACGGGTGTATGCATAGGTAATCGGCGTGCGCCATTGTTCGTATTCGTGTGATATCTGAGTGCATTTGTATCCTTCGACCAGTTTGATTTATGACCGATATTCGGTTGAGTTAAATAAGGCTAGAAATGATACATAAAACATGTTGGGTTTTGTAACCAATCTTATTTGTGCCTGTAACAACCCTGCTTAGGTATTATATTATGTCCTGTACATTCTAGTGTTTTGGTACAATCTCTAGCAACATGTGAAATATCTGCTAAATGAATACCTGCCAAACCGGTTAGCCTGATGAGAAACTATGCTGCATTTTTGTCATAAGCAACCTCAAAATAAACTGGATAGGGTATTGGTGGAGCAGGTGTCATATGAACTGCCACATCAGATCAAAAATGTTCCAGATTGGTACAAAAACATAACTAAACCGAACCACGGTTCAGGGGCTCTGCCATGGTGGATGACCCCCCAATTTTTGGGCCAGACGGATTATCCCTCCTCCCAATTTTCCACTGTCTGCAAGGAGTACAGTCCAGGGCTGGCAGCAGCTGGCATAAATAATTTATGCCACTGGTTTTTACCAGTTATAAACTGGCTGGCAAAAATGTTTTCTAGGTTGTAAGAATCCTGGTTAGGTCTAAAGTTAAGTTTCTATACCAATCTCAGACATTTTTAGGCCAACAAAGCAGCATACGTGATGCCTGCTGACACAATACCAACATAGTTTGGTGCATTGTTTCAGATTTTTGTGACCCCCAAAAAAAAAACTGACAAAACAGAACGCTATGTAATGCTGAACCCAACCCCCTCCACCCTATGTAATGTTAGAACACACTGACCACCCCTCCCTCCCCCCCAAGCTAGGTACCAGTGTTACATAATATATGGGCAGCCTCTTAGCATAGATGCAGGAATGGGGGGTAGAGGTGCATGCACCCCCTGACTTTGGGGTGTTTAAACATTAAACCTATGACATTGACTGGAAGGGATTGGAAAAAAGAGTGGCATACCCCTACTCCCCCCACCGTCTAAGATAGTTCCTACACTCTGGCTGGTTCGATGGAGTTTTTCTTTACCGATCATAATTTATTCCGATGTGGCAACTTGTGTGCGGCCTGCTCATACAATACCCCCTACCCATTTTACCTGTTTTCTACATGAATGTTAATATCCTTTTGAAACTGAAACAGTTCCCCATGATGTATTGTGCCTATGCTGTGTACGAATTTGTGCGCCACATTCGTGTCTAGTCCATGAGTAGCTGAGCACCAAACTACGTAGGAAAAGGGTACTTAGGTGGGAGCCAGCCGATGCCTACACATGCCTCTGAAAATGTGAAGACGTCAATAATTTTGAAAATAACCCAATCCCATGTTTTTGTCAAGTCAGATCCGTATACTCACATCAAAATGATCTCCGCAGCACGATGCTGTCTTGTTTATCGGGTCATTTCTCCTTACCACTTTGCACCAGAGCTTTCTCCTTTTGCGATCACTAGGAACGAAGGCAAACAGTTTTTTGGTGTAGTAATTGTTGTGTTGGTGCACTTAGGAACGAAACAATATCGGTAATATCCACCTTTCTCCTCCATTCTACAGCCGGAACACAATAACCCGCCGCAAAATACACGCAAATGCTAATGCCGGCCGGCGGTGACGAGTCCAGTACCAAACTGTGACGTCATCCAGCCACAGCCAATCAGGATCGAGTAAATACATATGAGCAAAATACGGCAACTTTGCTCATTCCAATGCAGAAAAAAATGCTCCCATGTGTTTCATAATGTCCTAATTGACCAAAAATTGTCCACACAAAAAAAATTGCCGACCTGCAACTAGTCCATTTCGCATAGGCCGCCACTTGTACCGCGTATTTTTTTTCAGCCAGCAGCTGTCTCATAAGGACGTTACCATTATATAAAATATGCCATCTTCTAATGTAAACTAGCCCAGAAATGGACTGATACGATTGATTTAAAAAAGAAAAGTGTTTTCAAGCTTGTAAAGAAAAAAGACATGTCTCATTCGTCTTCCGTGTCCCTTTAGCCGTCACCGACGTGCGTCGGCGTGTCGTTGGCTTTTTTCGCCTCTGGGGCGGACTCTTCCGATTTCCTTCAAAATTCGCAGAGAAGTAGAACTCGACGTACTAATCATCATGAGCATAAAAGCTAAGAGGGGCGTTCATAAACAGCTGAGATATTCAAGGTCAAAGGTCAGAGTCCATGAGGTCGGACTCTTCAGATTTCCTTCAAAATTTGCACACCGGTAGAACTCGACGCACTGATCATCATGAGCATACAAGCTAAGAGGGGCGTTCATGAACAGCTGAGCTATTCAAGGTCAAATGTCAGACTCCATGAGGTCGGACTCTTCAGATTCCATTCAAAATTTGTCCACAGATAGTGCTCGATGCACTGATCATCATGAGAATAAAAGCTAAGAGGGGCTTTCATAAACAGCTGGATAATTCGGGTCAAAACTTCTTCCCGTGCGAATATGCACCAATTATAATATGCACGGAACGAATATCAATCTGTACGTCAAACTAGATTGATATTCGATGCTTACCGGTGGAACATCGTGAAAACGAGCATACGGGTAGAGCTCGACACCCTGATTATCAGGAACTCAACCAAGAAGCCGTATTACAAAACACTACGGAGATATTCGGGGTCAAAGGTCAAAGGTCATCGAGATCGGACTCCTCTGATTTTCTTCAAAATGGATACACGGATAGTACTCGACGCACTGATCATCACGACCATAAAAGCTAAGAGGGGCGTTCGTAAACAGCTGAGATATTCAAGGTCAAAGGTCGTGGTCATTGTAGTCGGACTCATCAGATTTCCTTAAACATTGGGCCCCAGATAGTACTCGATGCACTGATCATCATGAGCTAAAGGCTAAGAGGGGCGTTCATAAACAGCTGAGCTATTCAAGGTCAAAGGTCAGACTCCATGAGGTCGGACTCTTCAGATTCCATTCAAAATTGGTCCACAGATAGTGCTCGATGTACTGATCATCATGAGCATAAAAGCTAAGAGGGGCGTTCATAAACAGCTGCATTATTCGGGTCAAAACTTCTTCCCGTGCGAAAATGCAGCAATTATAATACGCACGAAACGAATATCAATCTGTACGTCAAGCTAGATTGATATTCGATTCTTACCGGCGGAACATCGTGAAAACGAGCATACTGATAGAGCTCGGCACCCTGATTATCAGGAACTGAACCAAGAAGACGTATTAAAAAACACTACGGAGATATTCGGGGTCAAAGGTCAAAGGTCATCGAGATCGGACTCATCTGATTTTCTTCAAAATATGTACACGGGTAGTACTCGATGCACTGATCATCAAGAGCATAAAAGCTAAGAGGGGCGTTAATAAACAGCTGAGATATGCAAGGTGAAAAGTCAGAGTCCTCGAGGTCGGACTCTTCACATTCTCTTCAAAACTGGTCCACAGATAGTACTCGATGCACTGATCATCATGTGCATAACAGCTAAGAGGGCGTTCATAAACAGCTGAGATATTCAAGGTCAAAGGTCAGACTCCATGAGGTCGGACTCTTCAGATTCCATTAAAAATTGGTCCGCAGATAGTGCTGGATTCACTGATCATCGTGATAATTAAAGCTAAGAGGGGCGTTCATAAACAGCTGAGCTATTCAAGGTCAAAGGTCAGACTCCATGAGGTCGGACTCTTCAGATTTCATTCAGAATTGGTCCACAGATAGTGCTCGATGCACTGATGATCATGAGAATAAAAGCTAAGAGGGGCGTTCATAAACAGTTGGATTATTCGGGTCAAAACTTCTTCCCGTGCGAATATGCAGCAGTTATAATATGCACGAAACGAATCTGTATTCGTTTTGTCAAACTAGTACGTATGTATGTATGTATGTATGCATGCAATACGTCTTCTTGGTTGAGTTCCTGATAATCAGGATGCCGAGCTCTATCAGTATGCTCGTTTTCACGATGTTCCGCCGGTAAGAATCGAATATCAATCTAGATTGACGTACAGATTGATTGATATTCGTTCCGTGCGTTATTGCGTTGCGATATTGCGTTATTATAAGTGCTGCATATTTGCACGGGAAGACGTTTTGACCCGAATAATCCAGCTGTTTATGAACGCCCCTCTTAGATTTTATGCTCATCATGATCAGCACATCGAGCAATATCTGTGGAGCAATTTTGAATGGAATCTGAAGAGTCCGACCTCATGGAGTCTGACCTTTGACCTTGAATAGCTCAGCTGTTTATGAACGCCCCCTTAGCTTTTAGCTCATGATGATCAGTGCATCGAGTACTATCTGGGGACCAATTTTCAAGGAAATCTGAAGAGTCCGACTACAATGACCACGACCTTTGACCTTGAATATCTCAGCTGTTTATGAACGCCCTTCTTAGCTTTTATTTCTCGATTATCAGTGCGTCGAGTACTATCCGTGTATCCATTTTGAACAAAATCAGAGGAGTCCGATCTCGATGACCTTTGACCTTTGACCCCGAATATCTCCGTAGTGTTTTGTAATACGGCTTCTTTGTTGAATTCCTGATAATCAGGGTGCCCAGCTCTACCAGTATGTTCGTTTTCACGATGTTCCACCGGTAAGAATCGAATATCAATCTAGCTTGACGTACAGATTGATATTCGTTTCGTGCGTATTATAATTGCTGCATATTCGCATGGGAAGAAGTTTTGACCCGAATAATCCAGCTGTTTATGAAAGCCCCTCTTAGCTTTTATTCCCATGATGATCAGTGCATCGAGCACTACCTGTGGAACAATTTTGAATGGAATCTGAAGAGTCCGACCTCATGGAGTCTGACATTTGACCTTGAATAGCTCAGCTGTTTATGAATGCCCCTCTTAGCTTTTATGCTCATTATGATCAGTGCATCGAGCAATATCTGTGGACCAATTTTGAAGTGAATCTGAAGAGTCCGACCTCATGGACTCTGACCTTTGACCTTGAATATCTCAGCTGTTTATGAACGCCCTTCTTAGCTTTTATGCTCATGATGATCAGTACCTCGAGTTCTATCCGCCTGCGAATTTTGAAGGAAATCGGAAAAGTCCGCCCTTCCGGCCAATATCAATCTCAATATCAATATGAATATTTCTTTAGTTTGACGGACGTGCAAAACGAACTCCCATGTTCATTAATTGCTGACTTATCCAGACAATTTTGTACTTTCTTGGTGTTACAAGTAGCGAACAGAATGTCTCTAATTTCAGTGAAATTATTTCAGGACTGCTTTTGCATCCTAGGAAGTCCATCAGTATTTATCCTAGTTATTTTCCGTTGCAGATGTAATTGTCCTGTTCGCTCGTTTCCGGTGTGGCTACCACGCTACAACCACACCGCTGCAAATGGCCGATAATTGGATGGGCAGCCCAGTCGGGACCATACTGGGATGGACACTTGAAATCGCATTGTGGCTTCTGGTGTGAACGCCCAATGTGGACCACACCGGCTACGCTGTTCCACAAACTACTTTTATGAGCAGTGTGGCAGACCGAATAGGCAAGAACTGGGTCGACATCACCTAGCCACACTCTGATCGCTGCCCAATCGGCGGGGTTACACTAAATTGCTGCCTGGGTCTGGGCTACATCCCTGGTCAATGCCGTCGACTGGCCCTCAAGGTTGGTGGCGATCAAGCCTTTTGCCCAGATTTCTCCAAATTTTTGCTTGAAAAAGAGAAATCCCATATTTAAGCTGGAGTGTTCTGACGTTGCGGGAGGCATTGTCCCCGGTATCCACATCCCTCCCGCACTATCGCGGAGACGCCTATGCCCGTGATGCCCCTGTTCATATGTATATGCATTGGCTGGTTCTTCCAGGGTACACATGGCTCTCAGGACCTACATTTGACATTGGAGGTCTAAAGCTCCCTTCAGAATCTAAGACTCCAAGCCCATACATCCCCGATAGAGTGGCGTGAGGGAGTGGAGTGCCTAGGATTTGCATCAGGGGCAAGCGGATTTGGATTGGACCCAACCAACCCCCACTAAAAACAAAGTCCTGGAATTTCGATCACTGTTTATTTTTTCTTCAAATGGGCCCATATTAATTTGTTTAACTTAAAATAAGTAGTGACAGCTTAGTTTTTCGGTGTATGGGGACCTACCACAATCATTTGTAAGTGATTGGTTTTCAACCCCTACCTCCTGTTCAAATGTTTTCGAAATAACGGGCTAGTTTTTGAAGACCCCGATTTGCTTAGCTATTTATAAGTGCTTTTTAGAGCTCTTGAAGAGCAATTTTTCCTATCGGCGGTGAGATTCTTTCTTGGTGGCTCCCCACTTCTCTGGGGGAAGGAAAATTGCCTCTCTCCCTCATTCTGTGCTGTGCTAGATGTGCTACATATATATATATATATATATATATATATATATATATATATATATATATATATATATATACACAAACATAGATATGTATATCTTTATCTTGATAGATAGGTATGTGTACATCCCAATGTACTTTTGTAGCCCCGCGCTGTATCCATTTGTGTGGCTTTTGACGTGAATTTGTGGGCCCCGACAGGAATCTTAGGGGCTCCTGTGTAACCACTTGGTCCCTCGGCTCGATTTTACGGGCTTGGGCGCGAGTTTAAAGATCCCAACGCGAGTTGTCGAAGCCTCGACGCGAGTTTTCTTTCGGAATCTCCTCTCATCGTCTTACTGAGCCCGGGTCGATTTCCCAGGTCCCGGTATGATTTCTCGTTGCCAGGGCGCACGTTTTCGAGGCCCCGACGGGAGCTTCCTTGCTCCACACGGTTTTATGAGAACTTATTTGAATTTTTCTGAGTCGGGGACGATTTTCCTATTCCCGGCATGATTTGTGCAGTACCGGCTCGATTTTCTTTCGAGCCCAATATATTTGTGCCCTGCGTGCGAATTTAATTATACAGCAAACATTTTGAATTATTTTCCCATTGTGATTTTGGTGCCCTTGCGCGATGCTTTGGTGCCTCAAGATGATTTTTTCGGGGGTCTCGAACGATTTTTCTTTGCAGGGCCTGACGCATTTTTGGAGAGAGACGTTCGGCGCGATTTTTTTGGTTCAAAATTGATTTTCAGAGCCTGGATTGATTTTGGGATCCATGCTTCTATTTTCGAGCGCCGACGTGATGCGTGCGGCGCTCGACTGGAAAATTCAGCTGGGTTGTGAAATGCCGATTCAAACCATCCGCAATCGTTGAATTAATTTGAAAAAGGCATGCACAAAATGCGTGCCCCTGACTTCAGCAGGCGCTCTGCCTGAAACCGATATCTTACATGCGTACCAGATTTGTCGAAAGCGTACCAGAGCTGGTACGATCGTACTACGGTGGCAACTAGTGGTGTCAATCGGTTACCAAACCGATCGGATACCGAAAAATTACCGATACCGATTCGGTAATCGGTCGGACAAACATTAATTTTTCGGACACATTTCGGTAATGCTACTAATGCTGCGATGGACTTAATTTCATGGACTTAGTGGCATCATAGTTTGTTTGCCCGACTCTAAATTGCCTTAGTAGCTTGTGAGTAGTAACTCGTAAAGCACCAATTAAAAAAAATACTTCAAGAAAACTATGCTTCAAGGATTTATCAGTGACATTTCTTATTCTTGATGATGGCCGATATCAGTGAGAATGTTGTAGATAACAGATATTACATATATATATATATATATATATATATATATATATATATATATATATATATATATATTGGGACAGAACGTGGATTCCACAGATCCAGGGGCAGATCCAGGAATAATGTTGACTAAGATAAAAAGTTTCTGGTCACAATTGTTTGAAAAACTACAATTAATATAGTCATGTTAAGTTGTGCATGTACTTTGGTAAACTGAAGCAAACAGTGCAAGGTATTTTACGTCAAATGGGTCTTTACATGACTACTTCTTTACGCACACGCAACAAAATATATTGTATGAACCGGCAACAATTTTTACTAATATAGGCGTGACTACTTTTGTCCATTCTACACAAGCATGACACACCAAAAAAGAGGCATTAAAGTAAAATCCAATCAGTTTTTCTTCCCAACCAAGACTTAATTTTTGTTTACTGATATAGAAGTCCCGGAGAGCAAATCAGAAACAAGAATGCATGGACTGGACTTGTTGAAGCTTACCCAGTAACTTCTTTAGGTACCATTTCTTATGTCCATGATATTAGCAACGCATTCGCATTCGCATTCAGCATCCTATTCGCATACTCTCCGAATTCGTTCATTTTTTCAGGATATGATCTTAGTCGCTTGCAAAAGTAAGGCAAACAACGATTCTTCAGTAGGACGAGCGGTTCGATCTCCAGATGTCCAGAGAGGTCACTCGGGTCAAAAACGGTGTACCGTATAAAATTCGAAGTATTTCACTTAGCATAATGATTCCAACGCCTGGATGTCCGCTGTCCATGAAAGATGCAGCACATCGAATTACGTGAACCTCAATGCCACAGTTTGACCTCAGGTCACCGAAGTAGTTCTACTCATGCACTATATCTATTTACGGGGTACCGAATACAATCATGGTGACACATTGGATATACCTGATTTTTGCAGGTCATAGTCTACATAGCACGTACATAGAGCACATCAATCAAAATGACCCATTATGGCCACTGATTCATCACCGTTCGCCAAAAATGCCACAAAAATGCAACTATACCAAATTCTTGTGTACCCGATAATTTCCGCAAAATTTTACTTGGCACGACGAAAAAACACCCAGGCATTGGTTATGGCCCATGGATGCAGCATATTGAAGCATCTGGCCTACAATCTCATAGTTTGACCTATATTCGCAAAATACTGTTTTGACCACGCATTATTGCCATCTACGGGGTACCTGATAATACCCTCCTAAATACATTCATCGGATGGACATTAGCGCCAAAAATCTCCCATCGGACAAGAAAGCAGCACATCCAAGCATGTCACCTTCAAGCTTACCATTTGACCTCAGGTCAACTTAGACTTTAACATTACACCCTGTAGGAATATCACGGTGTACCGAATACAATTTTCCTGAATACATTTATCGGATGGATATTACCGTCGAAGAATCGCCCACCGAGCAAGGACGCAGCACATCCGATCATGTGACCGTCAGCGTCAGCGTTTGACCTCAGGTCAGGTATAACGAAATTCAGAAAAAGAAAGTAGTCCACTTGGGTACCGTATGTGGGCCAAACGAAGACTATCTCAACACTGATGTAGACTATCTTTGAATGTAGACTATCTCAACACTGATGCACGCACTAGCAACACAAGAAGCAGCACACTGCGTGACCTGACCTCTATCGATGACGCATTTCATCGGGTAGCACTAGCGTCCCATTCAACAACGCATTCAGAAACCAATTCACCAATGTTCTCCAATTCATCTGAAAATTTGACACAACCTTCGCAGACATACGGGTACATGCATCCCGAAACCATTTTCTGCTACGACGAACCATTTCGCCTTCTGAGGCGAAAAGGTCAGGCAGGTCAAATCTGTGGTACCGCATAACTTGCCGGATAATTCACTTTTTGGAATCATTCAAACGCTTGTGCCACCACTATCACAGTGGCATGCAGCACACCAAGTCAACTCGTCACTCGAGGCCACTATTTGACCTCAGGTCAACGAAGACTTTAACATTACACCCTGTGGAAAAATCACGGTGTACCGAATACAATTTCCCTGAATACATTTATCGGATGGATATTAGCGTCGAATAATCGCCCACCGAGCAAGGACGCAGCGCATCCGAGCATGTGACCGTCAGCGTCAGCGTTTGACATCAGGTCAGGTATAACGAAATTCAGATAAAGAAAGTAGTCCACTTGTGTACCGTATGTGGGCCAAACGAAGCATTGAATGTAGACTATCTCAACACTGATGCATGCACTAGCAACACAAGAAGCAGCACACCTGACCTGACCTCTGTCGATGACGCATTTCATCAGGTAGCACTAGCGTCCCATTCAACAACGCATTCAGAAACGAATTCTCAAATGTTCTCCGATTTGTCTGAACATTTGACACAACCTTCGCAGACATACCCGTACATGCATCCCGAAACTGTTGTCTGGAGAATGGCGCTGAGATCGCGTGCATGGTGCTGCTGCTGATCGGTCGCGTCTCCCGTGCACTCTCCGTTCGATTAAAGGTCCACTAAAATTAATGATGTCCTTACCTCAGCTAAATGAAGCCCATGATCATTGGCCGGACTCGCATTCCCGGACGGTCAAAGCGGACAATGCACAGGATCTTGACGACATACAAGCGGAAAATATTGGCGCCCGAGAATCCGAAACTCAATTACTGTGTTCTGTACATTGTACAGCCTCCGTGCGGATACAGACAGCATTTGCCGCAAGCAGCGGATGCATCAGGTTGACGGCAACACTCACCATCTCGCACTCTTCTCAGCCACCAAAAATTGTCGATGGAGTGTTTCTACAACACCTGTATTTACGTGTATACACTTTACAAAGCATAATCACAACATGACTGTGGAACAGGTACTGAGCAATTGGACATATCACATGGAAGTCGGCGTGGCAAGCGACCTGCGGTTGGCCCAGACTCTCTGGCTGCCCCCCCACTGCGTATCAGCCGGCACTGTACGCAGCCGGCCAATGGTGATCCTCCACCGATGCCAGGGATGTGCGAACTTGTGCAGCCACTCGACGAGCGCCGCCGTGACGGCCGTGACCAAAACGTCGATCGAAAACGAAATGGTTAGTCGTAGCAGAAAATGGTTTCGGATTGCATGTACCGGTATGTCTGCGAAGGTTGTGTCAAATTTTCAGACGAATCGGAGAACATTGGTGAATTCGTTCCTGAATGCGTTGTTGAATGGGACGCTAGTGCTACCTGATGAAATGCGTCATCGATAGAGGTCTTTTTTTAAGCTAAGATGTAAATGTGAACTTCAATTTTCACTATAATTAAGAATCACGAATGCATAATTGTTTCCAGTTTTTCAACTTTGCTAGTTTCCAGTGGATGAAAGCATCACTTGTACGAAAATAACATACACAAATACTTCCCGGCTCTACTCAGGTGAGGAACTGCATTAGTGCTTTACATGGGCCGACCGCCCCTGCTTCCAGCTGCTGCCTTATTATTTTACTGATTTTATGTGGATGGATACACTCAACCGATTGGGTTCAAGCTGTTTCTACTGGAGGGACACTTGCTCACCCAACTAACATGCTACCCGAGGTCCTGCTTGCTCCCCTTGGGGATGGCAGAGATCATGGCCTGGGCTAATAGCGCGCCCTCTACCGAAGTCGCCGTGTTGCCCAGGCCATGGACTACGTAACTTGTCAGGATGTAGCGCTTAACATTGGATACTTTTATTTTATTTTAAGAAGCATGGTATCTAGGTACAGTACCTAAACAGTTCTAGTCAGTTTTCCAAAGGGGTGCGACTCCCCCTCCCCACTGGCTGGCGCAAGTGAGAGGCAGCGCCCTAGCGCCCTATGCATTACACCGCCCTTGCTGTGCACAGTTAACAGTAGAGAATTGCGATCTTTCTTGACATTCATTGATACGTCCCATACTACGGTGCACAACAGGCGACTGTTCACCACGTGCTTCTGTTCACGTGGAAGGTATTCTCCCTCTCCATTACTACCATAAATGGCGCATGTGAGTACTGACTGCATATTCGAATGGAAACATGAAAGGCAGCCGGTAGTCTGGCGTCGGGACCGCGTCTTTGTTTCATATTCCATCAACCCACCTTTGTGACCACCCGAGGTGCATACAAAATTCATGGTACCGCCCACCCCTGCGACAGGCGGTCTGCTAATGTCCGCGGCCGCCGCCGCTAATCCCAGGAATCGCCATGACAGCTCACCACTGGACGCTACGGGCTGATGACCACCCACCGAGCTGACCGAACACTGTCACCGCTACTGCTCAGCATGGTGTCCCTTTGTGGTAACCGTGTCCATGTCTGCCCATATCGGTTAGTCTAGCGACTGTTGGATACAGTACATAATAACATTTTCATATAGTATCACCAATACTTGTCCATCAGACTCGAAAATCTAAAACATTGACCTTGCATATAAGACCCTTGGACTTGGCCAATTTGTTTCAAAATCCTGGATGTCTTCTGTATGTTCAGGCACGATCCATTGGAAGGCCTGTGAATGCTCAAAAAGGTGAAATACATACTATTCGCGAACTGAGCATGTCCTAATGACGAAAATATTACGTTTGCCAAATATATGAAAGCTGATTCTCGAAAAACATACTGTTGTTTGACTTTGCAAAAGCACGACCCGCTGGTTTGGTGCCCTTTCTATCTACTACAGGTCGCAGAAAGCTAGGATGCCCCATGACTGTTGAGATGGAATGGGATGCTGCATTACTGCTGGCCAGGTCCCCTGTGCTGCACAGGATGCTCTTACAAGACCAGGAATCCTGTACAATTACTGGGATGGTATTCCCTTCGGGATGCCGAAACAACTGCTGGATGCCTCTAAATCTCATGGGATGCCACTACAACAGCTGAAGTACTCGCTCTGCAGATTTCAGGGATGTCCTACAACGTCCGACAACGTCTGTTTCTGCAACGTTTAGGGTGCCGCTACAGTGGCTGCGATGCCATATTTGCAGTCTGGCAGCATGGGCGACGGAACATTTGCGACGCTGGGGCGCTGCGCCCTCCCTTGCGCGAGCAAAGCGGCGTCGCACCCCCTTGGCACTCTTATTAAAACTAACTACTCTCCCTAGATACTAGGCTTCTTAAAATAAAGCAAATCTTCAAAGCTAAGCACGGCATCGCGACACTTAACTTATGTTGGTATGGCTGGAACACATGTTCGTAATTTTTCTGGTCATTTCTCCAGAGCTTCTAATGCTTTAACACGCGCCCTGGAGGGCCTCTGAGAATTACGCGCACTGGAGGGGGCGGATTCCGCCCCCCTAAGATCTCGGCTCCTAGTAAAGCTGGAGGAACGAAATTCGCAGGGTGGATGGGCACGGTAGTGAACTCTATTGTGTGCAATGTTTGTGACCTTAGGTCAATATCTTCAAGGTCAAATGAGGTCAGATTGGCAAAATTTTCCGGTTTTGCGTGGCTTGGCTTGTCATCGTTATGGATCGCTGTGATTGTGTTTAAATGCTCAAAAATGGGCATCAATGATGTTTTGGACATTACTAATGATGCAATGCAGATGATAGACCCAACATTTGACCTCAGGTCATAAAGTCATAAAGTCATAAAGTATTAAGGCTTAATAAGAGCCACAGGGGCCCATCTGGGTTAAGCCTATCTAGAAAAGGTACTAGAATGTACATACTCCCACCCCAATCAATCCCTTATCCCAAGTTCCTAGGAAGCTATATATCCCAGCCCATCTAACACCACCCACTTGCTACCGCCTAACACCCTCAATAATCACAAGCTCCTCCCATCACACCCATCGTGCCACCATAGACAACCTCATCAGCATCACATCCCGAAGGAAGGTGCCGAATCCACTGCTAGGCACATCCCACAGAAATTCATAAAGCGTTCAGACTTAATAAGAGACTCACTTGCTATTGCATAATACACTCAACAATTACAAACTCCTCCCATCATACCCATTGTGCTACCATAGACAATCTCATCAGTATCACATCCCGAAGGAAGGTGCTGAATCCACTGCTAGGTACACCCTATATAAAGTTATAAAGCATTTAGACTTAATAAGAGACTCACTTGCTATTTCATAACACAGTCAACAATTACAAACTCCTCCCAACTCCCACTCCTCCCTGTCGATCAACCTTCCCTGGAATACAGAAAAACAATCCCCCTATTCTTATAATGATTGTCTATGCCGTTTTTAAAGATGTTCAGTGTGTTGCTACTGACAATGGTTCCTGGCAGCTGGTTCCAGTGTTCTACTACCCTGTTGGTGAAGAAAGACTGTCTTAACCTTGTCCTGCTGTGATTAACTTTAATTTTGAATTGATGACCTCTAATTGCATCATTTCTGTTAAATTCAAACATTTCCCTGAGATATCCCTGTTCCTGACCATGAACAAATTTAAAAACCTCGATGAGATCTCCTCTCAGCCTTCTATATCTAAGTGAAAACATGTTCAATTTCTTCAGTCTTTCCTCATATTCCAGGTTGCCTATACCATTAACCATTTTTGTTGCCCTCTTTTGTACTCTCTCTAAAAGCCAACAATCTTTCTCATAACTAGGGGACCAAGCTTGGACACAGTATTCCAAATGTGGCCTGACATATGCACAGTAAAGCTTCCTGGTGACCTCCTCACTTTTGTATGACACATTCCTCTGTATTGCCCCAAGCATTCTTAGTGCCTTCTTCCTGGCTTCTTTGGTCTGTTCTGATGCCCCCAATTTTGTGTTCAAAATAACACCTAAGTCCTTCTCCTGCTGAGTCACGGATAGTACTTGGCCACCCATCAAGTATGGAGCCTTCATATGCTGCCTACCTACATGCATGACTTTGCACTTATCAAAATTAAACTTCATTTGCCATTTTCGGACCACTTCACTAGCTCGTCTAAGTCTTTCTGCAGCAAAACCTGCTCATTTTGCCCTGTTATTGCCCTAAAGATCTTCAAATCATCCGCAAATTTCAAAACCTTACTGCTTAGGCCGCATTCAATGCTATTCACATATATAATGAACAATAGTGGCCCCAGTACCGACCCCTGGGGGACTCCACTGAGAACATTTTGCCATGATGACTTTGTACCATTTAGCATCACTCTCTGCTGTCTATCTGAAAGCCACAACTCTATCCATTTCAGGATGCTACCTGCAATACCATGGACTTGAAGCTGCATCATTAACCGTTTATGGGATACCTTGTCAAAGGCCTTACTAAAGTCAAGATATGCTACATCAACCTGATTTCCCTGATCAAATTGTTCTGTAGCAAAATTCAAAAAGTCCAAGAGATTTGTGAGGCACGATCGCCCTTTTCTAAACCCATGTTGAGTATCTTGAATCAATCTGTTTCCTTCCAGAAAACTAACTATTCTATCCTTGATAATTGATTCGAGTACCTTGCAGACTAGGGATGTGAGGCTTACTGGCCTATAGTTTTCAACTTTCCCTCTTTCTCCTTTCTTGAAAATAGGAACTACATTTGCCCTTTTCCAATCTGTTGGAATTTCATTTTGCGAAACTGATCTACAAAATATTATACTAAGTGGAATTGCCACTTCCTTTTCAGCTTCCCGCAATACCCTAGCATAAATTCCATCAGGTCCTGCTGCCTTGTTTGTCTTTATTTTTCTGATATAATTGAAAACAATATCACTATCAATGAAATCAACATCGTGTATCTGATCACCTGTCACTGAACTGTGGTTCACGGTTGGCAGATTAGTCACATCCTCCACTGTAAACACTGATTTAAACTGCTTGCTCAGCTCCTCAACCATCTCACTATCCTCACTCAATATAGTCCCATTTACATCCAGTGGACCAATTGTGCTTGAAACTTTACTTAGCTTGTAGAAACTAAAGAACTTTTTACTGTCCCCATTACAGTTCCTAGCCAAATCGAATTCTTTTGCTCGCTTTGCTGCTCTGATTTTCTGCTTCACAGCGTCTCTAGATTTTTGATACGACCTTAGATTTACGATATTTGAAGCCTCCTTAAATACTCTAAATGCACCTTTCTTAGCCTTAATTGCCTTCATCACATCTGGTGTAAGCCATGCTGGCTTTCCTACCCTTCTTTGCGCCTTTGCTTTTGGGGGACATGTCTAATCTGAATTTCCTCAAGTAGGATTTGAACTTTTCCCACATTTCACAGGCATTTAAATCAAAGAATTCTTCTTCCCATTTTATGGCACTTAAAGCCTCTCTCATGCAGGCAAAGTCTGCCCTGTTAAAATTTGGAATCTTTGCCAAATTATCCTTGATTGTCCCTGATACCTGTGCCTTGAATCTCACTATGTTATGGTCACTTCTTCCCAGAGTTTCTCCTACAGTCAAGTCTTGAACTAAATCACTTAAATCTGAGAAGACAAGGTCCAAGAATGAGCCCTGCCTGGTTGGTTCCATTACAAACTGGTGTAAGAACAAGTCCTCTTCAAGGCATTTCCTAAACAGTTTACATGATGGGGAGCCAACACCAACATTTTCATATCCTTTTAGATTAAAGTCACCAAGAATAAGGCATTTCCTCTGAAAGTTTCTACTGATTTCCTCACAAATCACCTTATCAAGCTCCAGTTGCTGAGAATGTGGCAAGGTTCCTGATCGATACAAAGCTCCTATCCTCAGTTTATTGTTGTTGCCTTTTCCCACAGCAACATCAAGCCAAATGGACTCCACAGACACATTTTTCACCCCATCTACTACTTTTTGAGAACTGTATAAGCTATTCACATAGAGCATTACACCACCCCCTTTCACTGCTGGACCCCTATTGCATGAAAACATATTGTATCCCTGGATCTCATAGTCCTGCAAGTTATCCCCAAAATATCCCTCACTGACCCATGCCTCAGTAATGCAAACAAAATCTGGTTTCTCCTCAGCAACATAACACTTGAACTCATCAAATTTGGATCGAATGCTCTGAGCATTAAGCATCATACACTTAACAAAAGTTCCATGACCCTCTTTGGCTTTTTTTTATGTTGAGTAGCTCTATCATCTCTGGATGAGCTACCACTCTGCCCCCTTGATCTACTGCTACCCCTATTTGCTGACTGTGAGGTTCTATTGCCTATGCTGTCACTATTGACATATCCCTGAGATGGCAATGCCAATTCTTCCCTCCCCACCCCATTATCTAGTTTCCCTGAAGGACATGTTCGTATACTTTGCCTAACACTTGCACCCCCTTCTCAGAGAAGTGCAAGCCATCCCTCTGATAGAGGTCAGATGAGCCATAAAACCTGCACCACTTGTCAACAAAAGTCAAACCTAACTCATTGCAAAGCCTACCTACCCTGGCATTGGCTGCCAGTGCCCTAGAGCTCCACTCAGGGGGACTCCAGCCCTAGGCAGAATAGCTGTCACAATAACTCTGCTATTGCTTTGCTTCAGGGTGGCCAGAAGGGCCCTGTAGTCCTGCATCAGCTCCTCACTCCTAGCAGGACCTATGTTGTTCACTCCTACCTGCACTATAACTGTACTGAACTGGTTTTCGCTGGTGGCCTGTGCGACCACTTGGACCAGGTCTCTAACCTTGGCACCAGGCCTGGTGATGCACCTCCTACCTTTCCGACCTTTACAGAATACCCTATCCAAATGCCGCACACGAGAGTCTCCTACGACTAGCACTTTCTCCTTGCTGCTATCACTATCACTATCACTATCCTGGGGTCACCTACATAGCACCACTTTATCAGGTCAGTTACCTGTTCCAGTTACCGGAACCGGCCGCCCGCCCGACTGCTCCGTCGGGCAGCTCGGAGCAATCGGCTTCGTGAAGAAGGGAGTGAAGTACATGAATAAAGTATGGAAACGCAATGATAAACAGTACAAATGACAACCAGTAGTGCATTTATGGTAACATTCCAGTTGATCAAGTTTGGTTCCATTAACCTGTCATGAACTTGACCTGACGTGACCTTAGTGACCTAACATGACCTTGAAACTATACAGCATATCAATATGCATCAAACAAGTCCCTAGTGTTGCCTAGAACACTTCCCTTTTGTCAGTATACTGGGAGCGCATCTGCGCCGATTTTTGTGGTCTGGCGCTATAACATTTTTTTACTTTAGCGGCCCCTAACTTGAAAAATTTTCGGGCGATTTCCATTTTCCTTGCTTTAAACGACGCGCCGTTCATTTTGAAGCAGGTACACCGAAAATCGCGTATATCGACCGGTAAAATCTGCAGTTACTTGCGAAAACCGGAGGGGTGGGCGGATTTCGCCCCCCTCCAGTGCGCGTGTTAAAGATAATTATTGTTCAGGTAGACAGTACGCTGTGCTCGGCATCACTGCTAAAATTCACTGAAAGTGATCTTGTTTGCGGCATCTGAAGCTAGAGTTACGGTTACTTCACTCGGATAACTTTGCCCAGGGGGCAGATCTAACGGAGCCTCTGTTGATATGCTAACTGGGGACGAAAATTGTGCTAACCATCTAATAGGTTAATAATTTAGGGTTAACTTCACACTTCCCGACCAAATTCCTCATTTTCGGCATATTTAGCCATCATCGTTTCCCAGGTGAAAATGTATTACAGCATACCCTGTGATCTAGAGGTCACTTACACTAAGGTTACGTACTTCCAGGAGCGCAGACAGGAATTCCCTAAGGGAGGCTCGACTAAAAAGAGATACCAAAAAAGGGAAAGCGTTCGGGAAAACGAAAATTTAGGGTTTTTACATTTTAAAATCTCACAATTTCTTCCTTGCTCTAGTGTATTTTTGCTAAGTGGAGGCGGCACTCCCTTGGCTGTGCCTCTGCGTCCCCCAGAACGTCGTTCATACAGGAACGGTTGCTTGCAGCCTCTTCCTCTCTTTTCAGCCAATGTCACCTCGCTGGTAAAGTTTAGCCTCTATGAGGTTTGAGCTCACCCGATTGGTTTTATCATTTGGTGGCGCTCCCCGAGGGAGATTGTACCTGGTCCACCAAACGAATGCTCTGTATTTAATTCCCTTGGCGTGTCCTTGCTTCTGCCAAGTAGTTCATCATACGTTTTTGCGAACATGCCTTAGAGTCGTACAGCCTTGATACTTGGAGTCATTATTTGAAAAATATTTTCTCTCCTCGTGAATGATAACATCGACAGGCGGCTTCGATCTGAACTATAGAGAATTGCCTGGAGGCAATGATCTGACAAAGGTGTGGTCGAGTATGAGAGACATTATGCCCTTTGTTGGGCTCATACAGCTGTACCAATATCATTTTGATATGCTGGGCCAGTCATTACACTGTGTTT